>JAQQAE010021031.1:0-10553 GCA_029823295.1 Pseudamia nigra | reverse complement strand
ACACCCAAGCCAATCAGCAGAAATCCTGTTATCATGGTTCCAAATAGATAAATGTCCATCACATCCTCAGTGGACAGTGTCTCAAAAAAACATAAGTCTCCAGGCGTCCCCTCACATGTCCAGTAGCTGCTGTCCCTTTCAGGACCCTCGAGTTCCAGACCCATCTTTCTGTTCGTAACAGCGTGTCAATTTCATTGAGGTCCAGCTGATCAATTCCATGTTGCTTTTGGGTTTAGGAAAAGACTCTGTCAGGGCATGAAGCAAACACACAGACAAGACACAGTAAGCAGGGAAAGCTGGGACGGGAGCAAGATAGAAATGTGTCTGCACTCTCTGAAAGCTGGAAGAGAGATTCTCTGTCTCTTTGATGCTATTATGCACTGCAGATGGTGAACCGCTGCCCATCTTTACATCTGAGAGGCTCTGCCTCTCAAATTATTCATTTTATACCCACTCACATTGCTGACCTGTTTTTAGTTAATCTAGTCAATTGTCAAATGCTCCCCCAGTTGTTTTTGATTTGTGCCAGTTACTTTTTCAGTATTTTGTCCTCCCTTTTCCAAGTCATTTGAGATGTGTTGTTGCCATCCAGTTCAAAACAGCCAATATTTTCTACGAAATGGTAAAATCTATCAGTTTCAACATCTGATAGATTGTTTATGTTTTATTGGGAATAAAAGATGGGTTTATGAGAGTTGCAAATAATTGTATTCTGTTTTTTTATTTCTGTTTTACACAAATGTGAATGTTTATTCTGTTTTTATTTACATTTTATTTTGTTTGCCCCAACTGCACTGGAATTGGGATTGTAATATAAAATATAGTGTTACATATTGTTAAACAACCAAATACATTGTGTTTTAATTTCAGAAATCAGTATTTTGTGAATAACTGAGTGGCTTGGAATCTGAAAAAAATACACATTTTATCCGTTACACATCAATACATACCAATAAGGGAAGTAAAGAACTGCCTCGTCGTCCCTAGGATTCGGGTGGCAATATGAGTGTTTTGATTCTTTATTCAGTTTATTTATTGTATTTATATCTTTTGAATATGCTGTCACTTTACTTTTATTTAAGTTTGAATATGAACACATTCATATTCAAACTTAAATAAAAGACTGAAGCAGTTTCTGCAAGGCCTTCATCATTAGAGCTGGATCAAACTTTACATGTAATCCACTAGATTATGAAGTTAATTTCAATAGCAGAGGTTCTCTTCTCAGTTTGAATATTTTTGTACTTCTACGTATGTAGTCTGTGATTAAACCAGAAGGGACCGTCATTTGAAACAACTGAAAAAAATTAATTTCAGATACAGGAGATGGTGGTTTGCATTCTGTGATGTGAGCATGCCTGTGGTGAAGGTTGCTGCATCTATATTCGGGTCAGGATTCAAAGCTGATGAGAGCAATATGAGAGTCAAACCTTGGAGATTGGATTCTGGAAATCATGAAAACAGAAACACATCTATATGCTTAAAGGAATGAGCACGAGTTCCTGTGTGTTCTTATAAAAAGCTGGCTTGAACACACCCACAGATACTTCTTCTTGCATACAAAATAGCTGGTTGGAAGAGTGGTGTAGTATAATTTAGTGGGAGTGCAAATGGGTTTTGATTACAGGCCTGTGGAGGAATAGTTGACCCTCTTATCCAGCATCAGTGAAGCTCAGTTCATCCACTTGGTTCCTCTGCCTTTACAAAGTAATGAGAGACTGACTGAACCGCTGGACCTTTACTCCCTGGACTGTTAACTTCTCATAGCATGAAGCTCCGCTGGCACAAAGGTTTCAGGATGAGGGCTTTAAGTCCCAGAGGTCCTGTAAGCCATCCAGAAATTCTGTCAGCCAGTGGTGGAAAACTGAACACTTGACCATTATTTTTGCTTATTATAACTGAGAGAAGATTATGATTATGGGCATAGGTCAAAGTAGCCAGTGTTTAAAGCTCTACAAGCATTGCCTAAATCACGCCAGATATTATACCTGATGCCTGTGTGCCAGAAAGTAGCTTGTTGTTTTTATTTAAGGACATTTACATACACCTCTATGACTATTCTGGGGGAATAATTTCAATGCATACTAGATGCACTCTGAGATTTCAGACCACCAAGACAGATCAGTTCCCCACTACTGGATGCATTCTGGCTCATCATCAAGGATGTTACGTTTTCATTGATGTTAGCGTGTCCACTTCTTTGTTAGATTTTGATGAAATTTTGCAGATAGTTTAGGAATGTCATAATAAAGAATTTTGGGCATCATCCAGTCCAGTAAAGTTAACATTTTTATTTAATCTTGAAACTACTGATACTATTCCACTGAATTTTCAAATACTGTAATTTACAGCATTTATTTCCAGAAAGTGACAAATTGTCAAAATAACAAAGCCTTGCATCATGGAAAGAATACACTGACTAGCCAAAAAAAAAGGTCACCTGGATTTAACTAAGCAAATGGGTACAAGCCTCCCATTAGATAATTTCTACATGGGTGATTATGTTTCAGCTGGCAACAAGTGATATAAGGATAGTGGGAAACCATCATCTTCGAAGAAAAAATGTTTTATAGTGAAAGTAAAGCATTTCCACGCACACAATGCAAAGGCAGCTTAATGGATTGGGACTAAATAGCTGTATAGCCTTAAGAAACCACTTATCAGTGAGGCTAATCAGAAAAAAGGCTTCAGTTTGCTATGGAGCATAATATTTTGTTGGACTGTCTTTAGCCCTGATTATGGCACACATTTGCTGTGGCATTGATTCAATAATCTTCTGCAACGTCTCAACATTTATTTGTGTTGAGAGTTGCATTCATTTTTTGCCAAGATCTTAAACTGATGATGGGAGAGTTGGACACTGTGCAAAGTCTTCAACAGCACATGAAAGGAAATGCTTTTACTTTCACTATTAAACACAGTCCTGAGTTCTACTGTAGTTTTTTTTACAATTTGATTTTACCACACATTTAAGTGATTACTGGTCATGATCATTCAAGATTTTTTTTCTTCAAAGATGATGGTTCCCCACTATCCTTACATCACTTGTTGCCAGCTGAAATATACCATATTTTCTGCACCGTAAGGCGCACCGCATTATAAGGCACACTATCAAACAATGGTGCGGAAAATATGGTAATCACCCATTCAGAAATTATCCAATAGGAGCCTCATACCTATTGGCTTAGTTAAATCCAGGTGGTGACCTTTTTTTGGAAAGGCAGTGTATAAATCAATACTATTTTTTGATAATTTCAATACCAATGCTTTAACTAAGGAACACATTCAGAACACAATGGATTTATATAATGTTGGGCAACACACCTAAAGCGCTGGTGGCTACATCTGTAGCCACAGCTGCCCTGGAGTAGACTGACAGAAATGTGGCCGCCAACACCAACAGCCTCTCCAACCACCACCAAACATCCATTCACATTCATATACAAGAGAACGAATGACTGAGAGGGAGCAGGATTCAAACTGTCAACCGTCCAGTTAATGGACAATCTGCCTCCTAAGCTACTGCTGCCAAGCTACTGCTGCAAATACCTGTGATTTTCAGTCACAGTTTACATGCATCTTGGCATGTTCTGCAGTCTTTCACATGGCAACCAGGTGGGTTTTACCTCTCATGGTGTAAATATGAAAGAACTGTAGGTGCACAAAGGATTTGAATGTATGGAATAACATGTATGGGAGTGATGCACACACTACTCCAACTTTGTTCCACTGGTTTTGATTGGGTTTAAAATGTAGTAATGTTTGTTGCAATGTATGTATAGTTCCAAATATTTGCATAGACTGTTTTAAACAGGAAATGTATATCTTACCTTTAAACAAAAACTGGTGTCAACTTATCTGTGAATTTCAAATGGGGATGAAAAATGGGGATCTGTTTGTCTGTATGGTTCACAGGTTGAGTCCCACTGAACTGACAATTGACAAAAGCTTGATCTTTGATGAAGAAGAGTTACTAATTAAAGAGCTGTTCACATCTTTAAATAATGGGATGAAAAAAGTGGCAGAAGAAAAACAAGTAATTTAGTCAGATTGTATTGATGCAGCAGTCTCAATTACTGCCAGTCAGGGACAAAAATGTTTTGTACGTTCATAATGATCTTGACATTTTCTAACCAGCTCAACCTTCAGTCCAAGTGAATGCTTGTGCCAGCTTTGAAGAAAGTGACTCGACTAGAAACATAAGCCCACTGGCAGTAAATTTTTTCCCATGAAAATCAATGTGCTCCTTTGAGTTAAACTGAATATTTGCATTATATTCTACCAAAATGCACCTGAGGTATCACCTTCTGGAGAGACATTCATCTTTGACCACCAAAATACTCTCATTTCATCCTTGAGTCTCAGTGAACATTTGTACCAAATTGGTGACTCTCTGTTAAAATGTTCCTCAGGTACTGTGTTACAAAATGAAGAGACATGAGACTACAAGTGAGCTGATTCACGAGGTCACCCCCCAACCTGGTGCAAGTGTACAGGAGACCAACTCAAGAGCTGGGCTACAACATTGAAAGAAGACCTGTCCCGATTATTTGGAGATCTTCAGCTTTTGTTGCTGGAACTGGGATTGGCTGTGAATTGGGTGCAAAGCGTCTGAGGATGAACAGGCTTAAGCTGCCTCTGTTTGTGACACTGTTAATGCCATAAAAAATACTGGCTCAACCTGCCCTGGATGAATACCACTCTGGGTTAAATTTTGTAACTTTCTGTCAGATGTCAAACGTAATGGAGGCCAACGGAGAAAAGATCTCAGAGATATACTATGGACATAAAAAATAGAGTAAAATATAAAATATACATGATAATGCATACAAAGTAGAATATAAAAAATGTCCTTCCGGAACATAACAACGACAAGTGCACATTACTTTCTGTTTCCCTTATTTCACCTTTTCTCTCCTTTTTAACAAAGCAAATAAATCATTTTTCCAAATGTATCACAAAAACAAGATTGTTCCATCTCAGAAGCCAAACACTATTCACCTTTTGTTGAATCAGGAAAGAAGAAAGAAAGCACAGACACAGATAGATGCTTTGTAACTAAAGAACTAGCCACCTTAACAATGTTAAATTGTAATTGTTTCATGGGTGCACCCCCACTTTGATTCTACCAATTCTCACTCTGTCCGTGTTAAGCAGAGACACTCAGGCGGTCACGGTGACATATGAAAGGAATGCCTGAGTTGTGAGAAGCTATTCTCTACACACATCTGTCAGCTAACTGGTCTTCAAAAGGCACAGAGACTAAAGGAGATTGAAGTGGTGAGAATGGGTAAAATGACAAAGACAGAGAGAGTATGAAAACTAATGTGAGAGAGAGGGATCAAAGGAATAGAAAGTAAATATGATAATGGGAGAGAAGGAATTTAGTCACAGGGAAATAGGATAAAAACGGGCTAGAGATGGGAAACAGAGGGGTGGGAAGGAAACAATAGTGACCAGTAGTTAGAAATCCAGAAAATGCAGCTGTTTGTTACTCAACATAATAATAAGCATGAAAAAAAAGAGTGTAAAAAAAAAAGGACATGGTGAAATAGAACAAACAGAGTGACAGAGACATGGTGTGAGCTCAGGAGACAACACAAAGCTCAGGGAGAGGTGATACCCCTTCAAAGTGCATTGCTCAGTAGTTATCCACTCATGCTTTGTCAATGTGTTGATGAAGCAGTCCTCACTGTTACATTTCTTGGTGAAGCTCATGTTCTTGCTGCTGAGTTTTTGTTTTGCTTTTCTTTAATGACCATTTCTCTTGTGTGACTGGCCACTAAACATTGAAATGTCTTTATATAAAATAGCAAATTAGAGACACAGCTGTCAAGGGACAATTGGACATGTTAGACAACACTAAATGTACAGTATGTTGACATGTCTAACTTTGAAATGTACAGTAGATATGTTTGTTATGAATGTTTACCTTCATACAAAATCTGCAAAGTGACAAATGATCTGGGTGAATGCCATTCCAAGTAAAAGTGGTTGTCTGTTTGCCCACTTACCCCATCTTAATTGAAAAATGGATACAGTGTATAGGCAAGGCAGTGACAAAAATTAAATAACACGATGGGAAATACAATTGTTCGCCAGCTTCAAATTGCCACATTACTTCCATATGTGTTCTGGTTCAAGAAATCTGTACAGATTGAATCTATTTTTCATCACTGACTGGGAGCTGGGCATGTAATAAAAGAGTAGCAGTGATTCTGTGCTAATATTGGCAGGTTAACACACTGCATATTAAACATGGATCCACACAGTGCATTGCAAGCAACGTATTCTACTGACACTGAAACTGATTCAAGTTGACAGGATATGAAATAGCTATGTCAGGTGAGGTCTTCTGCGAAAGTTAAGTTTAGAAATCTAAATTAAATGCTGAATTGATCAACTGTCATAAAATTTAAACCTAAAGCTCTTAATTATGCAAGACATTAAAGACACTGGCTAATTTTGATTGTGTCAAAGCTGCAATAAGTTCAGATTCAGTGTTATTGTGAATTTAGACCTTAACTTAAAACTTAACTTTGTAGCCCTTTGCCTTTATTGAAATATAACACTACAGGATTGGGCAAAGAGTGTTTTACAGAATTACTTATGAATGGAGGATTCCCGAGGGTGGCATGCATGTGAGGCCATTATGGATTATTGAATTCAAAGGGTTCATACTTTGCTTCTTTGAAATATGAATGAGCAAATTCCAGAGTAATCTGCAAATTTAAAAATGCCATCTAAATCGACCAACCAGATGCATGATCAACCCATGGTACTGTGACGTCATTATGCTCCATTACTGCTACAGCAAAACAGGACACAGAACAGTACATAAACTGTTTATTAAACCTGTAAAATCTAACTTTCCAACTGTCCATCTACAATTATCTGTCAAAAAAATACGAGATATTGGTTTCATAATCCCATGTTTGTATCACTGTCCCCATACTGGACATGTCAGTGCAATAGCTCGAAAATGGATGGCCCAATGTACCTGAAATGTTTATTGACAACTGAAACTGTCAATTTCTTACTTCATGTCAACTTTGGGTTGTGGTATTGATTTACTGTTGCTTGTTTCAAGACAAGATGCTATAACTCAAACTATTCAGCTAATTTACTTAAAAACTTGCACCTGACCACAATTAAAGGTCCAGACAACAATGTTGGGAAACTAGATAGCAGCCTTTCGTCCATGGCAGACCAATATAAATTATTAAACAGGCGACCTGCCAGTCAACTTCGCTTATAGCCTCACAGTTGTCAAGCTAGTATGTCTGTCCTTTTCTTACCTGTATCAAATGTTGAAGGAATCTGAAAAGCAGGCTGTCTTCCCTTAGTCATCCTGTGGTTAGGTAAGGTACAGTTGCTAACTACGGCTATAACTGTTTTCAACTCTGTGCATGAGGTTGTAAGCTGAGTCTACTGGCATGTCATCTGTCCAAACATACCACGGATCATGACAAACCATGAGCTAAGAGCTAAATCCCTGATATCATCGACTGGAGCTTTAAATCTCAAACCTGTCAACTTTTGGAATTACATGGAGCTTCTGTTTCTGTAATAGGTGGTGCTGCTACTTGTTTATTGACGACATAAAGATCTTTATCCCGGCAACTTTTCAGAAAAGTGGTGCAGGTAGTCTTCAATTGGGAGCGCCACTGCTTGTATTGAAAAAAATGCAATGTCTTAAATGGCTGAACCAGTTTACATGAAACTTAAATATCTTCATCATCAGTTTTGGGACATGTGGTGTTTTTGCTTTATGGGCACCACTGTTTTTTTTTTAGGGAAGATGTGATCATGTGAAATAGGCCTAAGAAATTTACTTGAATATGGAAATGGTTATTGGCCACTTGAATAACTATCCTTGAAACTTTTGGGAGAAGTAGCACCACTTGTTTTCAGTAGGTAGTGTTAATGCTTGTAAAGGAAAAAGGTGATATAATAGTTGAGGCAGTTCACTTCAAACGTTCCATCAATATTGATTACTTAAAGAGCTACAGCCTATCAACTTTTGGGATGGATGTTATTATTGCATTTCAAAAGGGGGCACTACTGCTCGTTTCAAAAAAGCTGGAATAACTCAAAGTTATTTCAACAGATTTGCTTGAAACTTGCCATAGTTATTGACCGCAATCAGTTTTTTTGTGATAGGTGGCACAACTAATTCTTTAACAGGGGGTGCTACTACAGACAACAAGATTCTCCAGGACTTGAATGCGGCTGAACCGATTTAGTCAAAACTTGCTGTGTTTATTAAAAAAAAACACAAAGATTGTCATCACGTCATCTTTTGAAATAAGTGGCACTCCTTTTTCACAAGGTGATATTGATTGTGAAAAAAAAGTTTATACTTTGAAAGGGTCTGAATCAATTTATTTCAAACTTGCCATGTTTATTGGGCACTACCACTGTCTAAGCACTTTTGGGATAAGTGGCACTACTGGTTGGAGCAATGAAAGGCTGAAAAATCACTAAAAAATATATATATTTTTTGTCATATACCATGCAATTGTGAGCAATATAACAACCTCTTGTTTCAGAACAAAGTCATTTGTATACATTATACATATATATTGTGAGGACAGACTAAAATGTCTTTATTACATTTTGCTGCGGTTTAAGGGCAAGTAGGTTATATTAAAATGTGGTGCATAGAACAGCTTCAGTATTGTAGCGGATACATGCTTTGCTAAACTTAGTCTCTATTGCAATAACACACACACACCCCCATGGCCTTGTGTTGCCAGGCGAGCTCCATCAAGACCACAGCAGAATAATGTAATGAATTTAAAAAGACGCAAAACTTCTCTTTCTCTCCTGGCCTTAGGACTCAATTTCCTTCAGCAGCATATTGAGCTGGAATCAGATAACTGCCAGAAAGTGTGGAAAATCTAATGCATATCAAGTAAAGAGACATGCTGACACTCTGCAGTGACAGAAACACTGTGTTCTGTACTCACAAAATACAAACCCAGCATAAAGTTGAAAGGAGTAGAGTGGGAATGGGGAGGCGAAAGAATGTGCACCATTGGTGGGAAATAAATCAGGTAGTATTGTCTTTCTTTAAGAAGAGAGTAACCCAAATGGGGCTTCTGGTTCCATGCATGACAAGTGTAGCAAATATTTTTTACTCTGGGCCTGATGAGATACAATGTAATATACATGGCAGAAAAATCTTGGTACAGTATGTGATTTAATTCCTGGTTCTACAACACATCTTAAGTCAGTACTTACTGGCACCTCTGGGTGGTTTCAAGCCCATGAGAGCTCAGTTATCCTGAGCCAAGAACTTTGCCCCTCCACAAATGGAACAGCAAACATTACAGTCAATGTGTCCAGCTCCTTAAACAAACACACAGTGCATTAGATTATAATTTTGCGCATCATTCACCAGCTTTGAAAAGGTCTTACAGGTTAAAATCCAGGCTTTGGTCAATTATTCGGGCTCAGTGAACAACTCTACATGATACTGACTGTTATGAGAACTGCAATGCATTCTCAGCCCCCGGGACAATTCACATGTACCAGAAAACATGTTTCCAAAAAACTAGAAAAAATAGAATGCAAGCATTTGCAAAACACAGAAATCCCTGATTTAATTGAAAATAGCACCAAAAAAAAAAAAAAAAACATAAAGTGGTAAAACAGAGAAATGTCTCTCTTTTTTGTAAGTGATTTGCTCATTTTGAAATGTGCTGCTGGCATCAAATTCAAAATGTACAGCATGTACAGTGTATTGCATTGTACAGAATTTTATGAAAACAAAAGGATGCATAGGCCAAAGCTCTACATCTAATGTAGAAGACATTCCAAAACAGATTCCTAATTTAAGTCACACTGTGTTGGATAAATAAAGGTTTAAATAATCCATACTGTCTGTCTCATGATTTGATAAATGAACTGTACAGTTTGTGATAAATTCACAGGACATATGGACATGATGAGACTGATGGCAGACTGCATTCAAAATTAAGTCCAGACATATCTATGATTTTATCAAGATACACTACATGTTTATTCTTGGTTGAACAGAGAAAACATGGTGGAATTACTACTCTGTTTCTGCTGCACATGTTACAAGCTGTTGGGTCACGTCTGTCACAGTGTACTATGGTTCCGGCTCCTGCAGAACACCAGCAATTAAAGTGACATAACAAATCATGAACAAAGTCTACATTTGTTTGTTTCTCACCTCTTTTCCAAGATCTAAACTTTCGTTGATAAGCCTCAGGGACAGATTCATATGCTTTTAAAATAGCCAATTTTAAAATAGTCCCAACATTCAGTGGTACTAAGGGCTGAATAAGCCTCCTGAATGTCACCGGTCAGGACACCAGTGACGTGCGGTGAGGTTAATGGCTGGTGAGGCACTGACGTCATCAGTCAGATTTACAAACATATGAACCTTACAGAGCAGCTTATTCACCATTTGATTGGCAACAGTTAACGTTTTTTAAACAAAACACGTTATTATCATCTTACCGTTACTTATAAATGAAGTCCATGCGCCGCTCATGTTTGATGAGGCTTCTCTGCAAATT
>JAQQAE010021030.1:0-10553 GCA_029823295.1 Pseudamia nigra | reverse complement strand
CATATATAAGGCGCACCGGATTATAAGGCGCAGTGTCATATTTGGACAAAATTGACGGCGTTTAGGTGCGCCTTATAATAAAATACGGTATACAAATGTATACTAATCTTTGTAACATCATATTTAATTTTTCACTGTCTGTTTTAGATTATTTATGTCAGGGACTATAGATGAAAATCTGTACACACTACAATACAACAAAGTATGATCTAGTGCAAAGTACAGGGTTCTTGAGAGACCAGTGTTCTTTTTTATTTTTACATATTGTCCCTGCCAATAAACCAGGGATCTTCAACATTTTTCAGGCCAGGGACCCCGACACTAATAAAGAAATGGAGCACCTATAATATATATTGTATAAAATTGTGTTTTAAAATTGTGTGACAACATTTTCAATTGCATAATAATTATACATACAAACTATTCAAACTGATGTTTTTCTTTTAAATGTAAATGTGGAAATGAATAGAGGTGATGGTCTCTCAGTGCCACTGCTATGAATAAACATACCTGTTATCTTACATACAACACTGAGCTATTAAAATAATGGACACATTCCTGTTTTTTAACATAGATGTGGTGGGACAGAGAATCCTTCAGTCACCTGTGTATGGCACACGGTGGCCTACTTTAGTGAGACGTCTGACCCTGATGAGTGACACACAACTTATCTATTGCTGGATGGATGTTGTCAGGCAGAGTCATATCACCATCAGGCTGCAGTCTTCACCTGTATTTGTTTTTCAGCTAGGTGAGGGTGGCAAATCCACGTTGGAAAAGATTTAAATGAAAAAGATTTAAATTCTCATCACCCCCTCCAGTACTTCTGCGGACCCCTTAGGGGTCACGGATGCCCTGTTAAAGAGCTCTGAACTAAACTAAACGTGGTGCATTACAGTTGTACTTGGAAGTTGGACTGTTCAATCTCCTAGTCTGAAATGTCAACTGGAACATCCCTTGAAGTCAGATTTGCAATTTAAATCAAAGAAACCCCACACAGACCAGCTTTATTATTCAATATAACTGCTACTCCAGTGAACTTTATTCCACTTTATTGAACTTGTTTCCACTGTATATTAGAGTTGTCTTTCCTTTGTTTCAAATACACACAGGACTGTTTGGTTTAAATCCTGGGCATGTTGCTGTGTAGTTTATACTGAAGGTAGAGATTTGATAAGTAGAGCGCATATTTGGTTTACAGTTGTCTACACCCCCAAAAAAAAGGGATTTTTCCTGCAAGCATTCATTATTTTCTGACTCCTCAGCTGGGATGCAATCAGCTCAGACTTTACATAACTCCTAGCTCCAACCTCTGACTCCAAAGGTAAATGGAACACACCTACTGCTCTCTTCTGCTGTCAGTGGAGTACATTTTTCAGTCTCAAAATGACAAATAACTCCTTTTATAAATAAGTAGCTTCCAGATAGTATTTAAAGTCATGCATTCTTTCATCTCGTCTATAAAAATCAAGGCTCTGATTATATGTTATATCCTCACCTGTATTTTCCCAGCAGACAGAAGGGAAAGAAAATGCTTTGTGAAGGAATTCAGGGTTGCCAACACTAATGCATCTAGCTTCTCATGCTTTTAGCCTTTGCCTCACACTCTCATGTCTTCAAAGCAGATGATGATACCCTGAAGAGGATGATGGATTTTTCAAATGTAGAAAGCAGAATATTATCACTGATCCAGTCAAAAAACTTGGAAAAACTTGAAGTAAAATGTGATTTACTCTGAGAAGTTGGCAAAGAAAATGCAGACCACCTACTGAAACATAATACGTATAAATGAATAAGAGATAATGGGATTGGCATTTTGTTCTCAGCAAAGATAATTTTTCAGTCTCATCAAAGGTCACTTGCCAGAAAGGCAGGTAAGTATTATGCTGCATTTACAGAAGTACTCTGTGTGGAGTCTTAAATGTTTGCATTGAATGACAACAGAACAAGTTCGGCCAAACAGTGTTTTTGTGTGCCTGCTTCCAATTGCTTTATACACTGAAATGGCTTTATGCCTTTGTGCTCAGTCTTGCATTGCTTTCAGGCACTTACTGAACCACGCTCCTGCCCATATTCACACACAGACACAAAGTGCACTCCTGCCTTTGAGTAATCTCCCACAGATCTCACGGCCTATCAACACACTCAAGATTTACTGAATAATTTCCAGAGGCAGTTGCTGCTTTTCACAGACTGGTGCAAGCAAGATCGAAGGCCATGCTTTGGCTCAGTGACTGTATATGCGGTGTGTCAAGAGAAGGTGCTGAGGCCGAATGTACTCACAGCACACAGTGTCGATGTTTTTTTATTAAATCACATATAACTTGAGAAGATACAGTATGGTATTAAAAATAACATTTTATTGTGATAAGAATCAGCTTTCGTGAGGTACTGTAACATGCTTTTATCTTAAGTTTTTCCTTTTTGTTTTTAAAACTAAAAACACACTACAGCTGGCTGCAGGCTCACTGCAAGCCTCTGGGAGGTAAACAGCTTCCTCCTGTACAAAGACTGAACCAGAAAAGATGTCAACAACTGCTTAGACAAGTGTAGAATAATAACACTCTTTGAGAGCTGTACATATACATACAAATTTAAATAAGTGCTTTTCCGAGCTATTGACACTCCTTAAAACTGTATTACACAATGTATTGTGGGTTGTGCATTAAAACAGGTGTAGCTATCTGTTAATTGTGAGTGTTTAATAAAAAAAATGAGTGCAATAAATTCTGTCTAATTCTACTGAAAAGGAAAAGATGAAGAATTATCTGGCCTCTGCGGACTCCATGTATCCAATGCATATAGATGTATTACTTTGTGGAGATAGATATAACTGCATTTTTATAATTTGTCATGGAGTAGGAATCAGCAGCATCAGGTTGATTGAAGATGCTTTAATTCAGAGACATGTTCACAGTGGTTACCATGTTTCATGTGCTGTCAGTCAGCAGCATCAAATATCACATTTATTTAACAAATATATGTAAATTATGTTGAATGTTGTGCACTCAAACCAAATAATTAATTTGTTAAAATATTTGTGAATATAAGGTAGCTACCAAATATGTTGAAATATATAATTCTCAAATGACTTACACAAAATGTTCTAACTATCTGTCAAATAAGCTGCCATTGATGTAAAATGAAAAACTGCACTTTTAATAGTCACACATGTTTCTGGAAATCCCTGCAATTTTGAGATGCAATTTTGTGTTTTGCCACCTCCTTTTCTTGCCATTGCGACACTGACTCCTGCTGCAAACCACAACATCTACTGCTGTCAGACCCACTGTTAACATGTCGCTGGTGTAGGGCACTATGGGCAATCTCCAGCTGTGGTTCCCTTTTTGTTGCCTGAAATATGTAATACATGCAGAGATTTTGTGTGTCTGCTTCCGATGACTTCCTGCTGAGCATCACCCAACCAAACGGTGGCAGCTCAGACTGCAACCGCCAGAACAAAGTCTCTTACCACCGTGTTGCCTGCAAACACAGCAAACAGCCAGAAAGTGCTAAAGCGCCGATCCATGCCAGCTGCATAAGAGCACTGCTGAGGCACCGGGCTGCTGTGCTGGAGGATGATTGTGTTGCTCTGCCACAGCTCATAAGAGAAGTTGTTTTGACTCTGGGGAAATGACTCCCTCCACATGGAGTAAATTACTTGTTTTAGCTGTTACGGAGGCTAGAAGGAGAAATGACTTGTAACATAATACATACTGCACATTTGCTATGATACAATGGGCACTAAATAGTCCATGATAGATTTCTTGGTATAGATTCTTATACGGAGGTAGCTCTGCATCTGCCTGTAATTGCTGATGTAAATGTTTGTTAACACTATAAATATACAACTTGTAGTCCAGTTTCCCAGCAGATGTGAGCTATTTAGCAGTAGACATCAAACATCTGAATTTAAATAGGCCAGATTACAGGTTGCACCTCAGTGCTATGAGAAGTCAACTTTTCTCTCACAGTTGTTAAACAAAAGCCCTGCTCTTCACCAATAAACTGTCTAAAGGCTGTGCTCATATTTGTATTTGATCAGTGACAGGATGGTGCATGTGTCATTAAAACAGAACTACACAATTAAACTGTGTCAAATTACAGAGACAATATCAACGGGAGGCACACGGGAGCAAGAGGCCCTACATGCTGGTCCATTAACCCTCCTGCCTCCATCCTTCAGCGCCTTGCCACTTACTAAGGCTGTTGCTTAGCTACAGAAGCTACATGAGAGGAGAGTCTTTGTCACTGAGGCAGGACGGAACAGTGTTCTGTAAAGTCCACAGATCTCTTAGAGAATTTTAAATACATGCAAATATGTAGAGTAATGTTGCAAGGCTGTGAGGAGATTAAGGCCTGTTTTAGGCAAATGGAGCTCAGAGGTAAAACTTTGACTGAAAAAGGACTTATAAGGTAAAGTGAAGTGATTCAGTTTTTCACCTAAGCCCATAGGTTAAAAAAATGTACAAGCTTTCCCTCTGTATTTCACAATGCTTGCTTAAAAATTTTCCAACTCATTAGATACTATGTTGACCTTGGCCAAGGGGAATTCATCCAAGCCCAGTGGTCAAGAGGTGCAAGCCAGTGATGACAAGTGGATTACACAGAATAAATTAGGCTTGATCCCTCTTTATCCCTCACCACCAGGATGCAAGGATGTTCAGAAAGCTAAAATGAAAGATGACACAGACCAATAAACTATTTGTATGTTTCTTAACAATGCAGTGGGCGGGGCTTAACTAGTGGCAAAAAGTGACATGTTTCAATGATTTTGCGAGTTAAGTAAGTTCAGTCAGAATGTAAAATAAGTGATATATCAATTCAATACAGTTGTATTGGATATTAGCTATCACAATCCAAGATTATATCTGGGTGCTTCACGATTCAGGGCTGAAATCTCTCCAGAGAGAAAACCCAGCAGAACCTCCAAGAGCAAACCTAGGGTGATGGAGGTGGTGATGGGGGAGGGGGGGCACCCCTCTAGCAGGATCAGGGCTCTGGGTAGGCAGTTGGGGGTTAGTGGACATTGGAGAGGCAAAAGAAACAAGGAAAAAGAGCAACAAACAACACAGACACTATCACTTTGTATTTTAAATTATGCTTTCTGGCATGAGAAAGAATAAATTATCAGCAATATCACGACTGCTGCAGACTTTTATGAGGATTATTTCTGCAAAGCGCCGTTCAGACTAGAGAAAGAGTAAAGCTAAATCTTGCAGAAAAACAGTTCACACCAATGTAACTAGACAAGATGATATGTAGTTCCTATAGCAACAACTCTATATTTTTTCTTCAAAATACCGGCTTTCCAAGCTTTTTTCAACTGGATGTAATTTGCAGGGCCCTAAAATATGAATGAGAACAATGATAGTGGGGTTACATGCTACAGCTGATTTTGTTGGACATAACATGAGTTGAAGGCAATGCAATCAGCTCGAGTAGCGCTCATACGCAGAAACATTTCATACAAGCTTCTCTGCAGTGTCCGATAAGAATGAATATTTGCACATATCTGGCCTGACCTGGGTTTAAAAGTCAGCTCATGCATTCCCTAATCATTTATAATATTGTTGATTTTAAAAAAAATGCAACTTCACTCTAGATAAGTGGTTAAAGTACCTTATCCTTTTCTTCACAAAGAACATACTACTACACATAAATGCTCCTGTATAAATGGGCTGGTTGTGAGCTGAAATGATGCAGGTATTTTATTAGAGTAAAATAGCTGCACTACTTTAGCAAATTATTTTTCATGCACACAACATAGAGTGAGAATGAAAATAGGGAAATCTGCTGTAGCATAATTCTGTTTCCCTGCTTTTTCAATATATTCTTAGCCTAAAATGTGACTTATTACAACTGCTATGACACAGATCTGAACAGTAGAACACTGGATTAAGCTACAGTGACTCAGTGAATACTAAATACAAATAATGCACCCAAAATAAAAGGAAAATAGCACTGTGACCATACATTTATAGCATTATGTTTTAACAGAAATGACTAGACTTATTAACTTGCATGTGGATTTTCTTAGCCGTCAATATTCATTATCCACAACAAGCATCGCATCAAAGCCATGTCGCATTTCATTACAGGCACATAAATGGAAATTTCAAATCCTAATATCCTATATTGAAAACAGCATGAACGTAGAGCTGTCAGTCAAAGTAGTTTCATCATGCTAATTGCATTAGTATCTTGTTGTTTCCCACAAGCTACAGCATTTAATTTAGTGGCATTGTGTGGATTTATGGTAATGTGTTGCATTCTGATAAGTATGCTAACACCTCAGTTAAAAGCCAAAGTGAGCATCTGATATTTTTCACCCGCATGTTGGCCTTCAACATCTAGTAGCTTGTCAGTAATCACACTATTACATTGAGACAGCTGCAGGTAAAGTGGGTGGAAGTGTTCAAAGTGTGATGCAGAGACGTGTGATGCAAAAATATACAACAGATTGAACAATACACTAATTTCCAAATCATACTTTTTGAGCTGTGCCTAATTAATGCCAATGCAAAGATAATATATAAATTTAGTATATTATCATAAAAACAGATATTTGGCACCTGGTTCCACCAAAGAATGCAGAGATGCAAAGGATGCAAATCACCCACGGATGTCTACTCTCCTTTTTTTCCTTCGGCATTTAAATGGCTTTTTACTCTTGTGCAGTCTGTTGTGTTAGCATCAAGGTCAAAACACCGTGAATGAATTATATTTATTTAAATGTGTGCAGAGTCGAAGACTTCTTAAATTTACATAACAGCTTACATAGACAGCATATACAGCATTAACTGTGTCCATGCAAATGCACAGCAAATGGCTGCAACCGGTGTCTCACAAAAGAGCTCTGCAAAAGGTCAGTCGACACTGCTTCTTTCTGCACAGGAAAACACAGACATGTTGTGGCCTGAGCCCTTATCATGTCACATCAGACATGAGAAAACAAAAACAGCTGGTGCAGAAAAACCCAAACACAACTTTGAAGCTCTCATGGACTGGGGATGTCTGCTGGGACAAATCCAGAAAAATTACAATGAATTATAACCTGCTTTGTGTAATTTATTTACTGTCCGAAATATCTACAAACAAAATAAAAGGGATAAAAGAACACTGAAAAAATCGTGATAGCCACAGTCCTTTGTTCTGGTTTTCCTCATGTCCTTTTCATACTGTATGTCCTTGAGCTGTCACACAGGTTTGCTTCGGCTAGCGATGCAGACGAGGAGTTGTGACTTGCTTCATTTTCCTCTAGAGGACAGCAGAGGTGCAAATAATTTGACTGCAGAACCTTGTGAGCCCAGGAGCGTGCTATCACACAACTATTGCTTGTCATCTTTTGTTTTATCAGTCCCACATGGCATGTTTACCAACATTAAAAACTGCTTTCCAAAATACCCAGAAGAAAGATTGAGCATGCCTCTTTCCATATTTATTTATTAGAATTTCTCTGCCATCCATATTGCATTCACAGTCACAGTGAGGTTGCACAGAAATTGTCCCACCCACAAAGCAGCTAATTCTACAAACCCCATGTCATGCCAGTTAGGTGTCTGAGAAGATCAAAAGCGAGAAGAGAAAGATGGAGAGTGACTCATTTTGACAACAGCTTCTTCGCCTTTGTGCCATTTCCTTTTTGCTGCAACATTCTCCACAGCCTGGCTTCTAATGTTGTGCTATTTTTCTATTAATCTGTACCCAATGGGAGGGAAAGGGTGTAACACTTAATTCTTCCTGATTCTTGGGATTAATGCAGTGGCTGCCACACCACTAGTGTGAGCTTGGCAAATATTCAGCTGACACCAAGGCATAGACAGGTAACAACAGAGAGGGACGAAAAACACCTGCCAATCTGTTATATTTTTTCCAAAGACAAGAAAATGGAAAAGCTCAAAGGGCGCATTTGCTCAGCGACAGGAGAAAGAGAAAAGAAGATGCGACTAGGCAAAGGGATCACTTTTCTCCCCTGAGGGCTTGTGTGCCATCCCAAGCTAAATGTAGAAAGATTGTTAGAGTGGAAGGGTGGATGGCTGTATTTTGCTTCCTGAAAGATGGAAGGGACCATTATGGCTTAAGTAAGGATATTCACAGTTAAAGCAGTGTAGTAGATGACATAAGCAGGGCATAATTTGTGCTGGACACAGCCAGAGAATCAGAACAGCTTCCAGCTTTTTTCAGTCACGAGGGTGCTTCAAATCTCATCTGCACCATAATAATCATATTTTGAATCGCCCTTAGATTGCTAACTTACATAATCATGCCTTTTGCCTCCTCTCATCACACAAGACCCTGTCATTTCCCGTGTACACTGAAATATGCTTAGACTGCAAACCATTTGGATAGAGATACTGTTTGACTTATGTTGCTAATTATGTAGCACTTCATGCTCCTGATTTATTGCGTCAAATATGGCACAATTTATTCTCTTCCAATGAGAAAAAAAAATCCAACACCGTTTGTGTCCACATACTGCGTGGCCACTTTTAAACACTGCACTCATTTTGAGGCTCAGTTGCACTTGTTTGCATCTAATGCAAACTGACATGTCTTTTCTTCTCCAGCAGCAGCACAAGCACACTGTTGTCTCAAAATAACACTGTCCTTCCTATGCATTGGCACGAGGCACAGGCTGTGAGAGTCTAATCTTTGACATGGCACATCAGCATGGAGATTATCTGTGTCTGATGTCCTTATGTTAAACAGTGATCTCACAAGTGTTCTGAGATCTGCACTCTGCTTCCTGTCCCTGCAGATTATCTTCCTCTGTGTACTGCAGCACCTTTTGATTTATAAGTAAATTAAGCACAAAACATAAAGTGAAGACATAAAAAGGAATTTCTTTTATGTTTTTTGCAGCATGAGGTGGAAGAATACTTTTGGGGATTGCCTGGCAAATGTTTTAGTATACACTCTAAAGTGTAAAATTGTTGTTGTTCCAGGCAGCTCGTGTGTGATATGCACACCCAGAAATGTAGCACTGCTCATCCTAGCTGCACCACATGACTATGGTCCACCACTTCTGTAATTCTGTAAATTTCCTCATTTATAATGGGACCCGCAAGAGTTGCATCATCATTAAACGTCATGAAGAGACTGCTGTTCTATTTTTTTGTACAGTTGTGGGGGGCCCTGTGCTCAGTGTGATGGTCCTCAATGATTTGTGGCTGAACTGGATCACTGTCGATCTTCTTTTGAGGAAGCCCAGCTAACAATTCTACAACTTGAGTAGTGACTGTCCCATTGTTCGCCAGTAGTATATGTTGGCTAGTATGATGGTTGGAAGAGCTGGGGGGACTCCACACTTGCCCCTCTTCTGCTTCCTCAGGGTCACTGATGGTCAAAGGATTCTTCTTCCTTCAGAGACAGCGGACATGTTTTTCTATCTCTCCCTCCCCACTTGATCCTCGTTTGATGTGTCCTGTCTGTGTTTGCTTCATTTTTCACTGCATCTCGGCCCAAACTTAAAATACCATGGAATTGGTCAGCTGGGCTTTAAATGCAATTGACACCATTTTTTCAAACAGAAAGATAGGTCCGGGGGAACCCCAGTGTCCATCAGGCACAGTGGCTGCGGGGTACATGAGGGACACATGGGACAATTGGAAGCTCATGTGTCTGTGTGATCTTTCGATAGAAGATGTTGAGGACATCTACCTATTTGGATTTATGATAACAGGATTTCTGCTGATTGGCTTAGGAGTTTTCCTGATGTATTGAAACAAAAGAAGATGGACAAGGCTGTTCAAAATGTGGACCCGGCGAAGCTTTGTCTCCACATTGAGCATCGAAGAGTGGTTAACATCTTGGAATTGCTGGATGCTTTCCAAGGAGCGTTTTTAAAGCCTGGAAATTGTAAATTGTAATACATAGGATCAGATGAGAGGTAAAAGTATATGCCTCTGGAATGAGACAGTGTTATCTTGTTTATGTTTTGCATTCCTTGAAAATGATCTCACAACGAAAATCCTCCAGGGAAGAGACGGAGTGAGGAAATGAAGTTTTGGCTTCTCCCTCCCCTACTCACATAAACATTCTGATATGGGGCAATCTGAACTCTCTGAGGACATATGTCACGGTGGGAGCTATCATGGAATTCAACATCTGACCTGCACTGAGAGTGATTTTTGACTTGTCAAGGGGAACTTTTTCTATGGATATGTGTCTCTATGGTAGCCATCATGGAACTTAACACCTGGACGATGCTCTGGGAGAGGATTTTTGTCTCCCTATCAGAACTGATACAACACAATGAATCCACTGTTATCACATATTTACACACACACGATCTCTCTCTGGCCTTGCTTTGTTGATGTGTAAAAAACTGTCTGCTAAACATGCATATGGGGGTTTTTTTTTCTACGTGACCATAATTTTGCTCACCATTGAGCCTAATTCTGGGAACTGTGCTTTTTTTCTCTCTTCCCTAGTGTATAATGCCCCCCCCCAACACACACACACACACTTTTCCCCCAACTGTATGAAGTGCCACAGACGGCTGCCGTGTCATTTTAGTGCGCTTCAACATGAGTGCACCTTAATCCATC
>JAQQAE010021029.1:0-10553 GCA_029823295.1 Pseudamia nigra | reverse complement strand
GATTCTCTATGGGGTTCAGGTCAGGAGAGTTGGCAGGCCAATTGAGCACAGTAATACCATGGTCAGTAAACCATTTATTACTGTATTAAATATATGAAAGTATGAAATGTTTATCAGTACATTACAGAAAATAATGAACTTTATCACAATATGCAAATTTTTTGAGAAGGACCTGTAGTGTCATACTTTCTCTCTCTCTCTCTCTCTCTGTTATACTCTGTGTAGCATAATGTGGCTATGCTAGCAGGTTGCTGCTTTACCAGATGATGCAATTATTTATGTTGCAACTTCACTGCTGCAGTGCTGTTTTTCCCTCGCTGCATGACAGGATATACCATTAATGTGGCTATGCTACAAGCTATCCTAGAGCCTGTTTACTGCCTGGTCTACAGTGACATGTTGTGTCAAAACGTACATTTTCACGGGGTCTGTGTCCTCAGGCAGCCTTTTTAGCTCCCGCAGCTCTCTCGGCCTTACTTTTTGGATGCTACATTTAATGACATCCCGACACACAATGCACTTCTAAGTTCACTGTTTACATTGATATTCACGTAGTCACCAAGTAATCTCATGAATGAGTTGGAGGTGCATCTGTGGCTGTGTCCTGGCTACAGGTAAAAATGTCCTTTTCACACAGTAACGTTTCAAACTGTTATGGATGTTCTGGATGTTTACTTCCTCAATACAATCCTGGAAATCCTTCAGTGTTAGATCATAAACCGAGATCTCTTGTTAGTTTCTCGTCCATCACAGTGCAGAGATGTTTAGTGTTGTCTGCCTAAGTCCCACCCCTTCTAGATGTTGATTGGTTGGCAAGTGAGCAGTGATTGTCAATCACAGCTCTGTTCTAAAGACTTAGCATTGAAATGCAAAAAAATGCTGTGCGCTGAGATAGTGATTCGAATCACCACCAATATTTAATCATCAGTTTGTTGTTCTCTATTTTTGTGGATATTTTGAGTAATTTTTTACAATTCCATCCTTTCAATGATTGACTTTCTTTATTTTAATGATTATTAGGGGCATGAAGATGATGAAGGCTATTATTGTTATTAATATCGTTATTGTCCCTCACTGAGGCCAATAGGCCCGAAGGGGGATATAGAAACAGTCACCATACGTCCATCCACCCTGACATTTCTACATATATCTCCGCAACCCCTACGCCCAGAGTGACGAAGCTTTACCTTTGGGTACATCTCTTGGAGGGGTACCATAGTAACCTTGACCTAATTTGCATATTTAATTAGGTCACAGGATCATTTGGTGAGCCAATTGCCTTTTGGGCTCTACAGACCTAGCCCTTAGCGTTAGAGCCCTGAATTTTATATGTATCTACTGTGTCCCAGGAGACAACCTCCAGTATACCACATGACCTAATGTGGACCTTGACCTTGAAGATTGGTAGGGTCTTCAGGGTCAAGTGAATTTGTGAATTTTTCTTTGATGTACATTTTTTGCAAAATACAAAGCCCTTCAGTGGGGGATTTGTCGATTCACGACATTCTTGTTTTAGTATATACTGGTTTTCACTGGTGCATTTACGCATTATTCCCTTTTTTCTGCTCCTTTTTGTATTCTGTTGGTTTTGATTTTTATGTATTTACTGTACATTGTACTCTCACACATACACACTTATGTTGCATTGCGTTGGGTTATAGTGCCGTGTTGTGTTGCGTTGCAATGCAATCCATTGCGTTATGTTGAGTTACATTTCATAACGTTACATTGCATTATGTTGTGTTGGTTTATGTTGCTTTGGGTTACTTTGCATGACAATATGTTGCATTATGTTGCGTTACATTATGTTATGTTATTTTATGTTATGTTACGTTATGTCATGGTATGTTATGTTACGGTATGTTATGTTATGTTACGTCACGTTATGTATGTCAAATTATTTATGTGGTCAGTGTCTAAAATTTTTCCACTTTGTATTGCAAAAACTTTAATAAAAACAAGGAAAAAGAGGAATTTTGCCATTTACTATAGATTAGATCACTATATTGTGAGTGTGGGTATGGGTCTTAATACAGCATGTATTATAATTCAACAGTCTACATAATTTCTGTCGTGATGACCTTGTAACACACACACAGTTACATTTTTTAATTTTAAATAAATCCTTAAGGCCTGACTTAAATAATTGCCTTGCCATTCATTGCATTCTTTTAGTTGTTATTTTTAATTTTTCATATTTTTTTATCAGTTTTAATAGTTGTAATTTATTTTATCTGCATTTTTACACTTTTTATACGTAGTGTAAAACTCTGCTTGATCTTGCCCTCTTGAAGGACTTTTTGTATTAAATGAGCTGTACTGTCTAAACAAAATTGAAGACTTTGTTGGCTGGTGAATGTCTTAATTCTCATGTGTTGGTTGTGTTTAAATGTGTCTTTGTGGCAGGTCGTGGAGGCAGAGTAGCAGCTCACGGAGGCACGTTGTCATCATTCATTGTGAAGAACATTGCTTTAGATAAAACAGACGACAGTAACCCCCGAGAGGCCATCCTCCGTCATGCCAAAGACGCCTCCGAGAACCCATACTGGGTCGCCCCAGCTTACACCAGGTAAGAAAACCCAGCCTGCGCGCTATTATTTATTTATTCCTGACAATTTACCCACTGGCCTTGCCTCTTTTCCGAGGTTTGTCTTGGTGTAAGCTGAGTAGAGGCAGTGCACTCATAGTATAGAGAACTTGAATTTCCTCCTACCCGTGTTACACATAAATATTTTAGAGGCTGTGCAGGTTTACACGTACGCATTCAAAGAGCAGCAAACAGTAATGACCAGCTTTAGATCAGTATCAGAGGACAGCTTTGCAAGTGTGAAAGAAAACACTGTGATCAAATCTGGGTGACACCTGGCTTTAACATCCTCCCTGAGCGATCTGGCCTAAAGTAAGAGCACACTCACTCTAGACACAGTGATCCCAAAGTGTGATTGTCCTGTACTCGCACTGTTCCATGTCCAAGTGGGCCTGAGGACAGTTGTACTAACTACTACACCAAATGTTTGTACACATCTCCTTCAGCGGTTCCTCTTAGTTTTCATTGCCCTTAACATGGTAATTAATATTGAAGACATCCAAACTGCGAAAGAAGATGTTTGGAATTATTTAGTAAACTAAAGTGTCAAACAACACAGATTTTTTTTTTTTTAATGAGATCAATATGGAACTTAAAGGAACGTTCCAACACAATCAAAACTCCAAGATGCTTAACAGAAGATGCATTTGAAAACAGTGAACCATCATCAAAATTAATATTTAAATTAAAAGGAAAAGAAGGAATTTTATCACATCCCAAATACCACACTGCAACACTACACTTATTTTTGTGAAGTTTCTAGCTATGAAACCATTTCTGAGCTGAACTAAAATCTGACTGTAATCATTGCTCAATTTGCAATGGATGAGAATTAGTCTCTAGAAGTTTATTTATTTAGTTAATTATTCATCTAGCACTTTTTTAAAACGCAGTCAGTCACAAAGTGATACATACACCAAACACATCAAAATACCAAAAGGTATACAGTACATACTGCAAACGAATAGATAAACTCACACAGACATGCAGACAGGAACACGGACACCCAGTATCGTATTGAGCTCATTCAAACACACTGCTTCATGTGGGGTTAAAAAGGCTCGTCGGTAGCGATGGGTTTTCAAACAGACATTTAAAGCAATTTAGGTTTTCAGTGCATCTGATAGATTGAGGTAGATGAATCCAAAGGGTTGAGGCAACAACAGCGAAGGCACATTCACTTCTTCTACTGTGACTAGAGCGCAGTACAAATACGAGACCAGTACATGACAAACGCAAAGGATGAGATATGGGTTAGTGTTACCGATGAGGTCCGGCTTAGCTAAGTCCGTTCTCTAAGCTACCAAGACAACCCCCCTGTAACCTAAAACCTGTCCAGACCCTGCGTGTATTCAGGACTTGATTTATGTTCTACACTAGCCCTGGGTGATGTGGTTGTACACTATCCTGGTCAGAGGATGAAGGTGTGTTTGCAAAAGTCACCACCACAAGTCTGATTCTGGATCCAGCCCACACTACCACGGAGTCCGTCTCCCCGGCGGTCCGTCTTTCCTTCCGATGTCTCAGCCACCCCGCGCTATGGTGGCGGTTTTTTGTCCTTTTCATCTTGGTGCAAGTTTTCCTAATGAATTCATCATTCAGTTAGTGCCAAAAATCAGCTTTTACACTTGAATAAAACAATGATTGGACTGTTATTCTGATCATCATTGATTTCAACATAAAAGCTGTCATTGTGAGAACATTTTTGCCCAGTTCTCCTGTACAGTTCATTATTTGTTATGACGTTACTAAAGTGCTACGTTTCCCTTTAGGACGCAGCCTGAGCCGGTGTTCGCAGAAGAATCCGACGAGGATGAGGAAGACGACAAGCAGCCGGAGTGGAAGAAACGCAAGATCTGAGATGCCTGGAGAGCAACTTGTTTCTCTGTCTGCTCACGAACTGGGTGGCCTCGTGGTCGGACAGACAGCAACGACCCATATCAAACCCAGAATGCAAAGCTCATGTCAGAACCACCACATGAGAGCATCATTCAAACCATTTCTCTAAATGGACTCTTATTGAGTGCTTCAGTACATAAAAGTGTGGGCAGTTTTTACTGTGCACCAGATTTATAGTCTTCAGTTTGCAATTCATCAGCCAATGAAAGATGGCTGCTTTTTAATGTCAGTTTTGATAGTATGGACTTTATTTTCATCATTTCTATTGTCTTCTCTTCCCACAACTCCAGAGTTTGCTAATGGGCTCCAGATTTTGTGGTCCAATTCTGCCAGCTATGTAGAAACGTCTGCTAGTTTGTAAAAAAGGAAGAAATTGCAGCTGATTTTGTTTTAGTGTTGTTGTTGTTGTTTTTTGATACAAGGCTACATTCAATCATTGGCTTGTTTAGATGTTTCCTACTGTTTCCACCTCAAAACAAAATAAATGAATTTGAGAGTTGAATCCTGGAAAATGGATCGATAACATCTACACCTAAACCTGGACATATGCACAGAGCCTACGACACTTAGGAAAACACTGCTCTCTGAGATGATTACTAAAAGTTTTAACAAAATTTATAGTGTCATATTATTAGGTCATGACAATTATTATAATAAATAAATGTCAAATTGTCATTTTATCAAACTGTCAAGGCTGATTTCTGACCCTGAATGAAAGGTGAATTATTTCATGGTTTGAAATAATTCATGAAAGGCAGAGTAAAAAATGTTAAAACAGAGCAAAACAATGTAAATGACATCAAAAGAAAAGGAAAATACAATGAAGAAAGAGACACAAAATCATGGAAATGATGTTAAAGATGTGAAAGATGAAAGAATGCAAAGTCAAAAACAATGTAAAAACACAAAGACGCGAAGATTTAAATGACAAAAGACACTAACAGAGAAGATTGATGTAGAAATATGTAAAAATTAGAAAACAGAGACCTCCACCAAGGCAGCTCAGTGTCTCTTCATAGTGAAAACCTAGCATTATCATTTGAACCTATGCTCATTTCCCCCATAATGTTATTGCACCAAAAATAATATTCTTAAATTTATTGTCCCTCATTATTGGATTATTTGACCATGAAAACCTACCATTAGCATTTGGAGTCACATACATATTATTAGTTCAATAGGTTTTCATGAAAATTTCCATAATGGTGGTTTCCCACAACCAAAAACATGCACTAGGGTATTAGGTGAATTGGTGACTCTAAATTGTCCATAGGCATGAATGTGAGTGTGAATGGTCGTCTGTCTCTATGTGTCAGCTCTGCGATGAAGTGGCGTCTCATCCAGGGTGAACCCTGCCTTTGCCCTAAGTCAGCTGGAATATGCTCCAGCATCTCCCGACCCTTGCAAGGATTAAAGGGTAGAAAATGGATGGGTTGTTTTCTTCTGGATCTAGCCCCGTAAATGTTGAACATACATCAAATCTGTGGACAGATTTACTGAATCACCAAACTTTCCACTATAATTTGGTATCAGTTTCATTTCTATAGCGTCATTGGTTACCTTACAGTAAATATTTTTCCTCAATTTCTGTAAGTATAAGCATTCTGGATCACCATCATCTGGAATATGCCCAGATCTGGATCAAACTGTGGTTCCACAGAATGTATTGTGGGGTTATCCTTGGTTTT
Organism: Pseudamia nigra; assembly: GCA_029823295.1. NCBI lineage: Eukaryota > Metazoa > Chordata > Actinopteri > Kurtiformes > Apogonidae > Pseudamia > Pseudamia nigra. The sequence goes on along the minus strand of JAQQAE010021029.1, from coordinate 4,379 downwards.
TGGCTAAATTTTCTGGGTGTTATTTGTGGTATTACAAGGAAAAATGTTGAATTTGGTCCTATCTCACAATGGCAAAGAATCCTTTAAAAATGTTTTGGATCCAGACAATGATATAGGTCACTACCAGAATCTAAGAATCTACTGTAATCAATTGGTCCTTGTGCCATATCTGACCCATCTGGAAAATTTCATCCAAATCCATTCATGACTTTAAGACTTATGTTGTGAACAAACAAACAAATAAATAAATTGACAGCGACATAAACAAACGCTTTAGTGGCGGTAACTGGAATGGCACTCAGAGCACAGACCTCCATCAAGGTCCACAGTGCACTCTAATGACAGATCTGGATCCCAAACCACCAAAATCTGTCATATTTGACTGACTATACAATCAAAATATTATAGATACATCAAATCCATTCATCCACTCCCTGTTATCTCAACTTTGGTGGTAGATTTACGTCTGTGGTCCACTTTGTTATCGCACAACAGATCAAAATTGGACACAGGGAGAGCATGCCAACTCCACACAAAAAGACCTTGTGTTACCCAAGGTAACACAAGGGGATTGAGCTCAAAACCGTCCTGCTGAGCCCCCGCACCACCCACTCAAGTTCTATTTGCTAAAATTTATTGAAAATGTTGAAAAAAAAAACATCACACAATGTTAAAGAATGTCCCAAATACCAGATGTGACCCAGATGTAATGATGTGTCGTAGTTCCAAACAGTAAAATGTAGTTAGCTACATGTGGTGGGAGCGCACAATGCAGAAGTAACTTAAAGTTGTAACATCACCGTTGGCCACTCGGGCACCGTTCGTTCACTTCCAAGAAGTCCTGACTCCCGCAAAGTTGCATTGAACTTCTCTCTGAAAATACTAAGTGAATACATTTTTGTCATGAGTCATCATGGTCTCAAATGTTTTATTTGGACCCTCTAATAAGTGATGTGGTGGTCCACCTTTAACTTACTGCTCCGTTATTAAGATATTACTGCAAATAATCTGACAAATCACTGCTGTGCTGGGGTTTGATTGACAGGTCGATGCAGATGGTAGCTCGACTCGCCAGAGGAGTCAGACTGAGTAGGACCTTGTTTATTCAGTAGAGCATAGTGAGATATGCTCCACTGTAGTTGTTGATTACACTGTAATATGACTGTTTGGCAATGCTTGGTGAAGTTTTGCCACGTCAGTAAGCTAGCAGCTAACATTACCCATAAGACCCCTGACATACTACGTTTTGGTAACTCTGCCGCCTGTCGCTACCCAGTCTGTACCTGGAAACCAGATCAGTCCCATGCATGTGCTTGAGTACTATTTCCTGTGTGATATTTCCAAGTAATTTACGTCTTCATCAAGAATACGGTCAGGGTTGGGTGCAGAATGCCTACCCCTAATCCTGACACTAACCCGATCGAAAACAAAATCATTTGAGTAATATCCTCTATTCTACTGTGAAATATGACTGTCAGGAAGTTACACATGGGTAGAGAGTGTAACTTCCTGACAGGAAGTGGCATTCTCTCATGTGCATGGAACAAGTCTGGTTTCTGGGTACACATTGGGTAATGACAACACCGTTATTCCAAATATGGTTACATCCTGTTTTTGGCTCAAAAATGTCATCCAGCAAGTGACAACCCTACTGGCCTCCGAACAGGTGATGTCACGGTCACTTTGTCCACTAACAGTCTACAGGTACAGTGGTCATAAAGGGATGCAAATGGCCAAAAATAATACTCAAAAATAATACTAAATGTCCCAAAATGTGCCCCCACCAGTGGCCTGAAGAGTTGATACAAGATGGGATGGATTCATGCTTTCATATTGTTTATGCCAATCATTACCAGAACATCCAAATGTCACAGAGGAAACACAAACCCGTTTCACATAGCAACATTTTTCCAGCCTTCAGCTGAAAATGTGAATCATGTTATTGCCTCATTCTTTTGCGTGGTTTGAACTTCAACAGGTCTTCTTGACTGTTTCCACAATACTTAATGCACTGAATTGCTGCCATTTAATTTGCTGATTAGATATTTGAGTCAGAGTTGTATTAACAAGTGTACTTAATAAAGTGGCCACTGTAGGTAGATTCAGTGTCCAAAACTTATTCTTAAATTAGGTTAAAGTGATCTGAAAAATGTTTTTTAAAACCATCTGATACCTGCAGACGCCCTCTACAATTAAGTAACATTTCTGGCAGGTTGAGACTCTGTTCATGTGTTTGTTTCTTTAGTTTCTCGTTTCTAGATGGACGGATGTAGACATGCTCTGGACGTGTCCTTCACCGGACACGTCCAGAGGTAGCGGAGTTGCAGAGGCAGATCTGTTTTCTCTTTGGTGTACGACCTGTGGATCGTCTATAAATACTTCAGCTGACAGAGAAAACCACAACATGCATATACACAGTAAATGAAAGCCATGTTGGAGTTTCAACAGGAATCTGGAATGCAACCACTGCCGAAGACAACATACTAATTTGAGTTTTTTACCCTGGATGCAATGAACAAATTCAAGTCACATGGTTTATTTAACGTTAGAGATTCAGGGCCCATATGCCTAAAGCTCCCATGTGTATAGTTCTGTACAGTTTGTGAGTTTCTGTGAAGTTAAGAGTAGATCCGAGTAAAGTAGCTATTTATAAATGATCTTAACCCATAAAAGAGTTCTTAAAGTGATATCTTACCAGGAAGAATTTTAAGTACCGTATTTTCCGGGTTATATGTCGCTCCGGAATGTTAGTCACACAAGCCAAAAAAGGCATAATGAAGAAAAAAAAACATGTATAAGTCGCTCTGGAGAAGAGGTCGTATTTGTTTGGGGAAATTTATTTACAAAATCCGACACCAAGAACAGACATTTCATTTTGAAAAGCAAGTTATAGTAATAATAGAATAGAGAACAACAGGATGAATAGGTGTCTCGTATGTTAATGTAATAGCGTAATATGACAGTGGAGGCGCCGCTGTCATGATCTGTATTCATACTGAAAATCAAGATCAAGCGAGCTTTTGCACTTCTGCTCCGCGGGAGGTTTCTGTCCTCCCTGAGCTCGCCTTAGGACACCTGTGTTACCGTTTGACATGTGCACCGCCCCAGTCAAACTCCCCACCTGCCACTGTCCCCAAAGCGGGTCGCAATCGACTGGATCGCAAGCGACCGGGTGGCCGCGCGCTTGATGCCCGAAGCGAGAGCTCGGGGCTCGCCTCACCGCCTCACCGGGTAAGTGACGCACAAATGTGTTGGCGTCAACACGTTCGGTGATGGCAGGTATGGTTGTTACCGGTAATGTCTACATTTTAAATTAAATTCAGGGAGCATGTGACATCATTTTCACACATGGATTGGCCACCACAGAGTCCAGACCTTAACCCCACTGAGAATCTTAGGGATGTGCTAGAGAAGGCTTTGCGCAGCGTTCAGACTCTACCATCATCAGTGCAAGATCCTGGTGAAAAATTAATGCAACACTGGATGGAAATAAATCTTGTGATATTGCAGAAGCTTATTGAAACAATGCCACAGTGAATGTGTGCTGCAATCAAAGCTAACGGCATCCAACAAAATACTGTATTAGAGTGTGTGACCTTTTTTTTTTGGTGGCGACATTTTTTTTGGCCAGTTAGTGTATTTCTAAGCAGATGAGAAAATGGAGGAAAGACCAGAGGGTGAATTATAACAGAGTGAATCTAAATACAGTATGAATGAAACTGCATCATCTTCATTTTGTTTGTGGTCCCATCCTGTGAAGGACTTTTACCTCTGCCGAGAAGGCTGTATTCTTTTGGTGTTACTTTTTTTGAATTTTTTGATTTATATGTTTACTCACAACATACAGTAACTCAAATCTTTTAAGGATTCTTCACCATTGTGAGATAGGACCAAATTCAACATTTGTCCTTGTAATGCCGCAAATAACACCCAGGAAATTTTGCCAAAAAGCCAAGGATCATAGCACAACAGATTCTATCAAACCACAAAGTTTGTTCCAGATACTGCATGGGCATTGTTCCTGATATAGTGATCCAGAATACTTATACTTACAGTGGTTGAGGAAAAATATCTACTGTAAGGTAGTAAATAAAACTATGGACATGAAACTAACACCAAATTGTAGTGGAAAGTCTGCTGTTTCAGTAATGTACCCACGGATTTGAAATACAGTACAGGCCAAAAGTTTGGACACCTTCTCATTCAATGTGTTTCCTTTATTTTCATAACTATTTACATTGTATATTCTTACTGAAAGCATTGAAACTATGAATAAACACATATAGAATTATGTATGTACTTAAAGTGTGAAATAACTGAAACATGTCTTATATTCTAGTTTCTTCAAAGTAGCCACCCTTTGCTCTGATTACTGCTTT
>JAQQAE010021028.1:0-10553 GCA_029823295.1 Pseudamia nigra | reverse complement strand
CTGTGGGAGGAAGCTGGAGTACCTGGAGAGAACCCACACAGACACGGGGAGAACATGCAAACTCCACACAGAAAGGCGTTGGAATTGAACCCAGGACCTTCTAGCTGTGAGGCACAAGTGCACTGCACCACCGTGTCACCCAAGAAGAATGCAAATGAATGTGGTGAAAAATGCCATGGTGGTTACACAGATCAACATACTGGATAGGTCGCTGCCTCACCTGCTGCTCATCCTGGGCAGCTTCTAGTGAAAAACCTATGCAACACATAGTGGCTCCATTGTTTACTCGTGATGAACAAGCAGCTAAACGGATTTCCGTGTTTGGTCCTGGCCAATGACTGAGTCAGGTTTTCTTCTTCATGTTTTTTTTTCCTTCTTGGTCAGTGTGTCATTTCGGGCAATCCCAATGCAAATGAGCAGTTAATGGAACTGCGTGATGTCAGTAGGTTTGGTCTGCTTCAGTAAAGTGCAATGTGAACGTTAACCAAACCACATGAATGTGTTACATTTCTCAGCATTCCCCACCAGACTATCCTGGTGTGAATGCACCCTTAGTCATCTCCAAACCTGAGCAACAATCCACCCTACTCTGACTGAAAACCATGGCCTCAAACTTGGAGGTACTAATTCTCACCCTCGTCACTACACACTTCACTGCAAAGTCCCTTACTGCACACTACCGGTCCTGCTTGATGCAGCCAACTAGATAACAAAAAAGCAAAGGTGACATCTAGAGGCCAACTGATTGGACACCCTCCAATCATTCTCTGCACCTAGAAATTCCATGAACGTTATGAATAGAGTCTGTGACAAAGTGCAGCCATCGCAGAGTCCAGCATCCACCAGGAATTACATTTATTTACTGCAAGCCATGCAATCCAGTAATCCAAAAGTGTCAGATAAAACACTGACCACTTTACTGTCCAATGACTACCTAATACTTTTACATTAGGACCATTTACTGTTTTCACAAGATCTGAGTAATTCCACCACTGTCCAGAAAAATACTTCTTATTCTTTGTTTTGTGTAGGAGAAGAGGCCTTAACAATATTTGTGGACAAGAGGAAGCTGAGTAAGAAAGCAGAGGTGGGCGATTACTCAGGTAACTCCTCCACTGTGACTCTGGAAGCTCTGCACCAGCTTGCTGCCTCCTACTTCATTGACCGGGAAAGCACCCTGCGCAAGCTGCACCACATCCAGATTGCCTCTACTGCTATCAAGGTAACACCTTTGTATCTTTAGTCTGAGTCCTTTAGTCATATTATGCTTTGGTAAAAGGTGGGAAAGAAGCTGTTGCCTGCTGGTCTTGGTTGATCAGGCTACATTTCACTGGCACATTTTTTCCCTCAGGTTCACTCAGACAGATGACAAACAGATGGTTATTTTTAACAATTTCTGGAGACAGTGTTCAAAAGTTCCAAGTGGTACAAATCCCAGGCAATTTGTTTTCAAATATAAAAGGAGCCAATGTCAAATAATCTTCACCAACAGCAAAGGAAGCATCTGGGAGAAAGCATAAGTATATATTTCTTATTCATTGTGATAAAGCATCAGTGGAGTCCTATAATCAGTGTAAAATCATTCTGCATCATTTCTGGATTTTAAGCTTACAGGATTCCATTGCACTGCCATCTGGATCTATTTACTGGAGAAAAAGAAGCTTTGGTTGAAAAAAAGTCTAACAGACTATATATTTTCAAAATGTAAAATTTGCGTACACAATTTAATATCTCACTGTCAGACACCATATAGTTACAACATATAATTACAATACTGAGGACATTTCTGCAACAAATATTAATTTCTGCTGCTACACAATTGTAATGCAATTTCAGATATGTCAGAATTATTTTAATTGTAATGCAGTAATGTGAAATCACTAAAAACAGACAGAGGTTTGAATAAATGTACCAGTCAAAAGATTGAACACACCCTCTCACTGAGAGCTTCTTTTAAATTTTTGTTAGTTCTAATATTTTACATTAAAGGTGCTGTCTACGATGATGGCAACCTTGCTAGTAGCCGATCTTTAGTGGCAGACTGATATAAATGATTAAACAGGCAACTTACCAGTCAACACAGCTTACACAATCTCACAGTTGTCAAGCTAGTATGTATATTTATTTCTTACCTGTACCAGAAGTCGAAGGAATCCGAAATCCAGACTCTCTCCTCAGTCATCCTGTGGCTCGATAAGCTACAGTTGCTGGCTCTGCATCTCAAGTACCTTGTCAAGAGTTAATTTGTGACATGTCTTACCTTCTCAATGTGCTGAAGAACATCAGTTGTCTTGTTGAGAGGCAGGGTGGGTATAGAGTCTGTTATAGCTCTATCAGTGCAATCACAACTACTGTACAAATCTCAAACCATCAAATGCTATAATGAAACTAGCTCTCCTGAGGACTGTCCCAGAAAATGACAACCAGGACTTACCTGTGCTGCAGATTATAAGTTTATTGGAATGACCATCCTCTGAAACTGCCAATTTACAGCACACAAGATCACGTTTGATGATATGGTGACTACATTATAAAACATAGTGAAAACACTTTAAACACAGTTAAATAGGAAAGTAAAAATTCTGACGTACAGTATCTCTTGCCCCCAGATTTTTTATCTACACATTTGGTAACCAGTACTAGATTCTTTTTTATCTTAAGATTGTGAAGACAGGAATAGTGTTACAGCTGGGCATGACACTTTTCGTCACCCGGTGATTTGCTATGCTTTTCAATGTTCAGACGTACATATTCTGGTTGAAGAGTTAGATGAGCACATATGGTGAAGGGGAGATAAATGAATCTTGTAAAGCACAGCTTGTGACAGGCTTCGGCCACTGCTCATCACCTTCAGGTAGCATTGGGTTAATAGGGTGACAGAAGGGAGGATGACCCCTCTTTCAGTCTTTTTCATTCTTTGGAACACAGTAGTAGTCAACTTGTGAAGGAAGGCTCTCTCTGCTGTAGCAGAACATGAATCACACTCTATGTACGTATCTGTATCAAAGCTCTGTCCTCTCCCTACATTGTGTTCAGGCAAGGTTGAATGTAGTTTTTTTTTTTTTCCTTTTTTACACATAAGGTGAGCACATCTCAGGTGCAGAGACATGTCTGTTTCGTTTCTTGGGAATTAGGATTTTTTTTTTTTTTTCCGTAGCTACAGAGATGAGAGAAGGAAGAAAGAGCATGGTTTCATGCTCCAAAGGCAGTCATCTGGCGTAACTGACAGAGGGGGGAGTGGAAGCAGAGAGATTCACCTCCATCACAAGTAGAAAGTGAATAGAGTGACTGACAGATTTCTTCATACTTGGGTATCATTTCCACAGAGTGTTGACCAATACAGTGGTGAAACAGATATATTTCGGGCCTCCTCTGCATGAATTTGAAATCAAACAAGTTGAGGAATGCATACAAGAGGGCTGGCGTGGCTAAGGCTTCCTGCTGTCTCCATGCAAAGGGGAAATTGTAGCTCATTTTGCAAGAAAAGCCTGTTACTATTGTGTGCTTTGGATTGACTGTGGAAATGTGGACTCTTTAAAGGAGTCAAAGCAAAGTGCAGAGTCTGTAATCAGACAAGCTTGTTTGTACAATGAGTAATGACTCCAGTTGTTTGAGAGCGGTGGGGATCATTTTTGTTACAATTTGAGAATTTCCTAGACAGAATCAATATCCTCACCTGATTCAGAGCGTCTGTCTGCACACGGTGATGGAGAAGGCGACAGACTTGAACAAGGAAGTAGCAGGATTCTCTGGTTTCATATTTTCAATTCATGGGCAGCTTCTCGATTGTATTGTTTTCATCATAGTAGAGTAATGTATTCTTGTTCTCCCAGTTCCATAACTCGATCGAAGTATAGAGAGAAAGCTAACATGAGCATCATACTAAAACCAACTTTATTTTTCCAGTAATTGCAGAGAGATCACATCAGCCAGCCAGTTTCAGGCAAAAACAAACAAACAAACAAAAAAAAACACTTGTACTTTGGCACCTTGTGTCACCCTTTCACATACGGATGCACTAATGAACACAGGGACTAATGCTTATCAAAACTATTATACAACCCTGCATTTTGCACTTTTGTGGAATTTTCACTATTTATTATTTCCCTGGCTTAAATGAATTTCATCACCAAACATTGGAGGTAAATTATTCAAATTAGACATGCTATACAATGTGGAGTTAATGGAGATTAGGGTTGTACAGCTGACTCGTGATTCGTATTTGTGCCTGTATTTGTTGAGAAATCAAAATTGTTTACATTTACATGGGAATAAATGTGGAAATAGAAAGTTTTTTGTATTACAATTTGACAACATTCAAGTCTCATTGCCTTTCAGTAAAGTAATTATCAGCACTTAAATGCAATTCTGGTTTATGCATTCCATAGCCCAACTATAAATCTGTATATTCCAAAACACAACTGAAAAGAAAAATTCCTTTCAGTTTCTGATCCACATTCAGTGTAATGTGTGTATATGTACATTGCCAGAGGTGATGTTGCTAAATCTATGGAAACAGCATTATTGTAGAGCCAACAGGACACCAACCAATTTGAAATGTCTGCTCATCAGACCACAGCACACTTTTCAACGTCACGTCAGTCAATCTCACATGAGCTTGGGCCCAGAGAAACCGGTAGTGTTTCTGGGTGTTGTTGGTATATATTTCACTTTGCATGGTAGAGTTTTAACTCGCACTTGTAGAGGTAGAGAAGAACTATGTGAACTGACAGGATTTTCTGACGTGTTCGTGAGCCCATGTGGTAATATCCTTGACAGAATGATGTTGGTTTTTAATGCAGTGCCACCTGAGGGATTGAAGGTCACTAGCATTCAATGTTGGTTTTCAGCCTTGTCGTTTACTTGCAGAAATTTCTCCAGATTCTCTAAATCTTTTGTTGTATACTATGGACTGTAGATGACGAAACCCATAAATTTCTTGCAATTGTACATTGACAAATGTTGTTCTTAAACTGTTGGACTATTTGTTCACACAGTTGTTTCCTTCCCAGTCTTTTGATGCCCCCGTCCCTGCTCTGCTGCAATGTGTTGCACCAATAAAATTTAAGATTAGTGAATATTTCCAAAGACACAATGTAGTTTTTGAGCTTGAACATTAAATATTGTGTCTTTGTAGTGTATTCAATTAAATATAGGTTGAAAAATATTTGCATTATTGTTTTCATTTATGTTTTGCACATCTCGAGTTCACTGGAAGTGGGGTTTCTACACAGTTCAGTTTTTTGTGGCTTGCTGGATTCTGTGCTTCCACACAGGCATGTCCCTAGTAGATATAAAACCTGAGCTAAGGAAAAAAAATTCTTTGAATGGGTCATTGTCAATAATACTCAAATTGACTGGCCATAACAATTTTATTAGGCAAAATGCTCTCAGCTTTTATAATAGCATTTCATAGCCGGAAGATTGAACGCTGGTGATATAATTTTAAGAGAAATGGTCAAAATATCCCAGAGCCGTGTTGTTATGGCAAAACCCAGTGAGGAGTAGTAAATGTAATTGCACCTTCAGTTACATTTCACCAAAAGCTTAATGCTGCCAATGCATTTAGCAATGCTTCCTCCCAACCAAGAGGTATATCCGTGTGAGTAATTTGTGCTTATATTAAGGATCTGTTTGACAGCAGTCAAAGCTGCTTTTCCACCCACTTTCCTGTTTGAATGAGTCAGTGAATTTTTTTCCTTGACTCAGTGGTAGCTATGTTAATGTTTTCATCAGAACTGAACTCGAAACATCCCAAAATAGCAATGAAATACTACGAACAATGACAGAAATCTGTGAGCCTTTGCTTCATTCTCACATATAATCATGTGCAAAGATACAGGTGGCCAATAATGTCCTATTAAGTATTTTTTAATATACCAGAACATATCTACAGTGAATAGCAGCTGCTATGCAAAGCGGAAATTGAGTGGTGTGCTCATCAGTCAGTGTTCTGCCATATGGCATATCATATGGCATATCAAATAATTCCTTATATGGCTTCAATATTTTCAAATACAGAGTTGTAGCTCATATCCTCATGTTCATATCAACATTAAAATCCCTTGTGAAGAAAATATGTTATTTATAACGTGATAAAAATATTAGAACTGAAGATTTGCACTCAAATTATCTTCATTGTCCTTTTCCCATTCACAGTGGATTTTTTCCTTTTTTTCACAACCCCTTTCTTGTGTATTAGGGTTTTGATTAAAGAGCCCCATACTGAGTTTTCACTTCCCTGGCACAGCAGCTTCGTATGAGCTCCCAAGCCCTTCAGCCTTCTATGATTGTGTTACTGATCGACTGACCCTCATTGTCTCGCCTCATCCATCTGTCACTTTACACCAACTGTCCTCTGACAAGCCCAACCAGGACAAATTGCTGAACAAAATATGGTGTCCTGCAACCACAAAGGGAGAAAAATGAGAATCAGTTAGGTGCTCCTCACCATGTCACAACAAGAAAAAGGAGAGTGCTGGAATAAGATCTCTTCTTGCAAATGAAGTGAAAAAGAATGCATTTCGGGAGCCCTTTTGTACCAAAGGTCAATCGAAACATCTTCCATCAGTGACTAGAAACAGACACGTGTGGCATTCTTGCAGAAAAAAATGAGGGAAGATGCAAAACTGGCTCATTGTTTCCAATTCTTTTACAATGTTTGTTTCCACGCATACAATAATCCATTTTTCACCCTTATTCCAAAAAAGACAAAAATAAGCAGTAGACATGTGCTGAAAATTGATCTTCCACTAGTTTTCCTGTTTACTTGAAACTTTTCATACCCTGATTTTCTATCACATCTTAGAAAATACTTTGATTCAGAAAAAGGCCTCATTCAGAATATCTGACCAGAATATGCTGTCACAGCCAGACCATGTTCATGTTTGGAACAATTGGAAAACACTGGTATGCATGTAAAAAAAAGACAGTGATTACATTGACATGCACACAATATTCTGTTTTTTCCATCTCATTGAAATAAATCCAAATATACTGCTCCACATAGCCAATGAAAATTAATCTTCGATGGATATCCCTGTTTACATGCAGCAGTCCGTACCATAAATATAAACAATAGTTTTCAAAGTTCTTATCTATTGTCAGATGTTCCACTATGCGAACTCAGCCTCTCTATTTTATTCTTTCGTGTACTCTCCCGAAAGAGTACATTTTTTTAGTTTTGTATTTTGTTTTTAATTTTGGTCTTGGTAACTTTTATTTTTACCCCCTCTGTTTTACTTGTGTTTGTATCTGTTGCTATTTTGGTTTTAATTCTGGCCTTCATGTGATTTTATTGTACGGCAATTTGATCAGTCATGTTCTTGTTTCTAAAGTGTTCTATAAATAAGGGATGGATGGAAGTTTTAGATATCTGTTTATTTCTAAAACCCTGCGGATTTCCTGACTGTTATAATGTTTTGAAGTCAGCAGGTTTACCTCTGACCAGAACTCTGGATTTCATTTGGGAGTGTCTGTCTGTACGAGAGACAATCTTTGCCTCAACTGCGGTTGATGTGAACCTGCTATTGAGACGTACAAACCCTAATTCCAGTGAAGCTGGGATGTGTTGCGAAATGTACATTAAAATGATTACAATACAATGATTTGCAAATCATTTTCACCCTCTATTAAGCTAAATACACTCCAAAAACAAGATATTTAATTTTTAAATTGATAAACGTCCTTGTTTTTTTGGGTTTTCTTTCAGTCAAAGTACCTGTGCTGGTTTACTACAAAGCCATGCTATTGTAACACACACACATAAATATCTTAAGTTAAATATGTTGTCTTTGTGGTCTATTCAACTGTGTATAAGCTGAAAAGGATTTCTAAATCATTATGTTCTGTTTTCATTTACATTTTACACATCACCCCAACTTCACTAGAATTAGGGTTTGGATTTCCTGAATATGCTGTATACATGTCCACATAAGCAGAATAAATGCTCAGTTTGAAAAAAGACCCAATACAAATATTCAACTGAAATTTGATCTTTACATGACTCCTGTCAAATTCAGAATATTGCTATATGCAAAATAATAACATGCAAACATCATAATTGATTACTCTGTAGAAAATAGTACACCAGTTTTGTCTAGCTGTATGTTTTATTTGTTTTTATTTTAAATCCGTAACTAGATGTGCAGTTAAAATGCTGAAACGTTTTAAATGACCATTTTTTGTGTTGTTGCCCAGGTGACAGAGACCCGCACAGGTCCTCTCGGATGCAGTAACTATGACAACCTTGACTCCGTCAGCTCTGTGCTCGTTCAGAGCCCCGAAAATAAAGTCCAGCTACAAGGTTTGTACTGATTTACTTGTTTTAATGAAGCTTTCATGAAATATTTTTAAAACTGTATCTGTAGCCTTCCTGGGAGTAGGATGATGGATAAACATCAGCAGTGATTTCTTATACAGTACATGGTTGGCTTTCTTAAGGCTGTTGTAAGTTTTATTAGATCAGTTATATGGTCAGACAGTACTATATTGCCACTATGATTCCACTGTCACTTTGTAAATTCAGAGTTTGATGGCAGCACTAAATCCCGCTTGGTTTTATAGGCTTACAAGTGATCCTTCCGGACTACTTAAGAGAAAATTTCGTTCAGGCGGCTCTCAGCTACATAGCTTGTAATGGAGAGGGAGAATTTGTCTGCAAAGACAACGACTGCTGGTGTAACTGTGACCCTAAGTTCCCAGAATGCAACTGCCCCTATATGGACATTCAAGCCATGGAGGAAAGCCTTGAGAGGATCACAGAGACATGGGGGATGCTCTACAAAGAGTTTGAAGAGTCAGGTGAGAAAATCACCTAGAGATAACCTCTACTTTCAGCTCAGGGCTACATAGTTTTGAAATTGTCGTGTAGTTCTTTTATATGCAGTACCGGTCAAAGTTTGGATACACCTTCTCCTTTAGTATTTTTATTAGTTTCATGATTTACAAAACTGTACAATAGTAATGATAAGCAAGAGACATCCAAATTGTAAAAGAACATGGAATTATGTAGTAAACAAAGATGTGTTTAACAACCCAGAACATGTTTTATATTTTCTGATGTATTATTATTATTATGTTTATCACAGGTGTGCCATGTCGAGAGTTAATTTGTACCATTCCTTCTCTTCTCATTGAAGACCTTCAGAAATGAAGGTCACTCAATCTGTAAAAAAAAAATATCAAAGCCATCAAATGTTATAATGAAGCTGCCTCTCATGAGGACTGACCCATAAAAGAAAGAACAAGAGCTACCGTGCTGTAAAAAAGTGCTTGCCCCCTTCCTGATTTCTTACTTTTTTGTATATTTGTCACACTTAAATGTTTCAGATCATCAAACAAATTTAAATAATACATTTAAGAAAACACAAGTAAACACAAAATGCAGTATTTAAATGGAGTTTTTTTTAGTTTTAAGGGGAAAAAATTCTGGATGACCTTGTGTGAAAAAGTGCTTGCTCCCTAAACCTAATAACTGGTTGTCTGCGAAGATTCTCAGTCATCCAGCTCATGGTATCCAAGGCGTGCGGTTTTCCTTCTGTCGACTGGACTGGAAATTTGGTTTGAAGATGTTTCGCTACCTATCCAGGAAACGTCTTCAGTTATGAACTGAAGAAGCTCCTTTAGTTCATAACTGAAGAAGCTTCCTGGGGGCAAGCACTTTTTCACACAGTGCCATGTAGGTTTGTTTTTTTAATTCCCCTAAAAAATAAAAACTTTCATTTAAAAACTGCATTTTGTGCTCACTTGTGTTTTCTTAAATGTATAATTTAACTTTGTTTGATAATCTGAAACATTCAAGTGTGACAAATGTACAAAAAAATGAAGAAATCAGGAGGAGGGTAAGCAGTTTTCACAGCACTGTATGTATGCCGCAAAGGACAAGTTCATTAAAATTATACCATTTGATAGTTTTAATCAAATCTACATGTGGCTGCTTTGGACCGTATAAAACATTTAATGGCATTCCAAATGTATAAGATACTTTTATAGTTTGGATGTTTGAAGTATTATTGTACAATATTGAAAATAATAAAACATAAAGAAAAACATTGATGGAGAGGCTTTGTCAAAATTTTTGGCTGGTGGTGTATATCCATGTCACATTTTATTTTTATTTGTTCAGGTTTTATTTTGTTTTAGCCCTTCCAAAATCACAAGGAAGCCATTGCTTTATAGAATTATATGATTTACAAAACCACTACTTATTAAAGATACACTGCAAGGCAAGCATTAAGTGTACATGGACAATTAACAGTGAGGAAAAGAAAACAATGCTGATTGTGTCTGCTGTTCTTTTTGATTTAAAGTCATGCTGCATTGTTCATTGAAATTTCTACTTATTCTCTGCATTCCTAAAAATGTCTGTTGTTCTTTTGGTGAATGTCTGTGAAGATTTTCAGTCATCCAGGTCAAAGTATCCAAGAAGTGTGGTTTTCCTTCTGTCGACTGGACTGGAAATTCGGTTTGTAGACATTTTTCTGCCTATCCAGGAAGCTTCTTCACTTCAGAAATGAAGAAGCTTCAACATAATGAAAACCACAAGCCTTTCA
>JAQQAE010021027.1:0-10553 GCA_029823295.1 Pseudamia nigra | reverse complement strand
GCTGTACAAATAAAGATTGATTGATTGATTGAAGCATCTCGTATCCTTTGAACCTACAGTAAAAGCAGCTGAGTGTGAAATTTAGACGCATGAAGAATTTCTCACACGTACATCAAACACATGCATACACGGGCCAAGATATAAGTTTATTCATCACCACAAAGTGAGCAAAAATGTACAAAAATGATGACAAACAGCAACAAAATGAACAAAAATGAACAACATTAACGAAAAGAGCAATAATAATGATAATAATATAATTCAGAAAACTGTCAAATTAACAAGGACGAATAAAACAAATATAAAGTGCAAGTGACAGCAGCAAAGTGAGTAAAAAGCAAGAAAATACTCAACTAAATTAACAAAAATGAGCAGTATAATGAAGAAACTGAACAAAAAGTCACAAAGTACACAATAATATGAGCAAAAAGGATCAAAATGTTGACAAAAATGAACAAAATCATCAACCACAGAAATAAAAATAACCAAAATACGTGTGACAAATTCCCCATCGACTTGCTTTTTTATGAAACTCTTTTTCACTCTCATTGCAGTACTTATGTTTGAGTACTTCCACTTGAACTATTAAGTAACAGTACTTCTACTTGAGTACCGTTTCTGTTTACTCTGCCCACCACTGGTTATCATTATCCATTAACAGTGTTTAAATTAACTTGGACACACATGATCAGTATTCTCACTGTGTTTTTTTTTTTTTTTCTTGAGAATAACCGGAGCTGTACCGGCAACGTGAATGAAAGTTCTGAAGGAGGATTCTGTCACGACACAGCGTGGGGATCTCATTCATTCCAAATCCATCACGTGAGCAGATACATCTTCTTTCGATGTGGTCGTCTGACATCAGATCCGGAGAATAATGTCGATGAATTTTACTGAATTTAATGAATTGTGCTGCTTAAAACAGAAAATGGGGATCATTTGTAAAATCACAATAACTCGTGGTAACCCACACAAACAGGGCTTTGTCTGACTCTCCTCTTGAAGAAGTTGATTTAGTTAAACTGTAATCGAGCGTTCAGATATTGCCGACACATTAAAAAGTCATTATATCCGAAATATGCAGCTACAAAAATAAGCTTCCAGTTTCTCCTCGCGATGTCGCCGCCGTTTGATGTCTGTCTAACAAAGGGCTGTCAGGGGTCAAAGGAGAACAACAATACATAGTCGGTATACCCTAAAACAGCTCATAAAAGCAGTTATATTAACAACAGTTTCCTGTCTCATGCACCACTACTGAGCCACAACGGTTTCCTGGCCTGTAGCCTTTCCGCCTCTGTTTATCAGGGAAAGAGGGAGTAAAAGAAAGAGAGGAAGGAGGGAGGAAGAAAGGCTTTGGAAAAGATATCGAGCAATAAAGGAGCAAAAACAATGAGGGAAAAATGAAGGAAGCGGAGACTTCATGGATGGAAGCGTTAAACAAAAATACAGGTCGGGTGAAATAGAGCAGGGTCAGGCCAGGAATTTCAGCCATATTTTCATGAAGCTAAAATGCATCGTTTGCACCTACTGTGTGTATTTGTTTGAGTTCAGTGTGATTGTGTGCGTCTGTGCTTCTGTTTGAGTGTCTGTGTTTGCAGTATGTACAGTATATCTTTTAATAGTTTGATGTGTTTTGACTTGTTTTTGCGTTGGAAATGTTGCCTCGTTGTTTGTCATCTTTAAATGATTCGCTTGTGCAGCACTTTGTAACTGTGTGTTTTAAAAAAGTGATGTGATATAAATAAATAAACTGAATAAAAAAATACTCACGGCTGCATTAAACTAATGCACAAGAAGCTTAAAAGCACTGCATTATGATTAAACTGACTGTACACAAGTCATAAAGAGATGTGCACCAGCTAAATGTATTTCCAACCAGTAAGTTGCTGTAGGTTAAAAAAAAAACCTACAAATATTGATTATTTTACAAAAAGACAACATTCTGAGTCACATTCATTACCATGGTAAGTGTGATATGTCTATGAACATATGACCCATGTAATATTAACATAATTGTGTTTTGTATGATGACTTCACTAACACTAACTACAACTAGTAATTTCACAGAGTTATCACAGGTTATGCTTGCAAATACAACTATAAAGAACTCACAGAGTGCAGACCTCGGCCAAGGCGGCTCAGTTTCTCTTCTTAGTGAAAACCAACCATAGTCATTTGATTCTATTCTCATTTCACCCATAAAGTTATTGCACCTAAAACTAATTTATTTGACCCTCATTATTAGATTCTTTGACCATGAAAAACCTACCATTCGCATTTGGAAACACAAACATGTCATTATTTATTCAATAGTTATTCACAAAAAAATAACTATTGAACTAATGAAGACAATGGTCCAGATCACTCCTTGTGCCATTTCTGACCGGGGTGAAAGTGTTGTTTGCACATGGATTTTTCCTTCTTTTGTCAGTTACAAGAACATGTTTAACCTGTCACAGTGTGTACATGTGTAGTGTTAAACTTGGAAAATGTGCTATTTCTAAATGCTTTGGTATTTGAGTAACTTTGTTAATGCCGCCTGTACTCATCAGATCCATGAGCTTCGTTCAAAACAGTAAAAATCTGACAAGGTATGAGGAAAAAAACTCTCATTGTGTTGGTTAGTCATATGTAGATCCTAAGCGTGATGTTTTCTCAGCATATGATTTAAACCTAGAAACTGACAGGACTTGGGATGTGAATCTGAATCACTGGTGGTCAGAATTTTGTAAACTCCACATGCATCCTAAGTGCCTACTACTGATTGAAGTAAAGTCAAAAACTAATGTGATTTGTACACTGTTTTTCACATTTAATCAGTTAAAACATGAATAATTTTGGTGCTAATTCTCTCAAAAAAATTGCACCGTTCACGTGTTTCTTAAGTTGTTGTTGGCGTGTGAAGACATTTATCCTCTTAACTTTGTCTCTGACAGTGTCTTTCTCTCACTCTTACTTCGACCTCATTAATCTACCCGACTAAAAAAAACCTTCCCCCTCATGTGCTGACCAGGCGAAGTAAAAGACAGCGACATTTTCATTCCAGAAACAAAGTGAGCTCCGGTCGATACCAATGGAACATCTCAGATGAATGGGTTTGTATTAGCTGATGAGTTTCAGTGGAAGCTGCTTTGTTACAAGAGGAAAGTTTCCCAGGCCACAGATAAATCACAGAGCAGGGACATGCTTGTTGGATTTTTATAAGGCTGTATTAAGCGCAGGCATTGGAGGCATGCAGCAGTGGAATATCATCGGGAGAGAAGTGTGGGAAACAGACGAGAGGTCAGCAGGGGGAAGGTGACGAGGTGTGGGAAGAGTGTCAGGTTTGGATCTCTGAAATTCTTGTCTTGTTTTTGTCAGGAAGTTTTAATTTTCTGTCTTCTGAGACTAAAGCTGTCACCATTTTTGATATATGATGCTGCCTTCAGTCCCAGGGAACAAAAAAGGTGCTTATGTCCAAGCAATACTCACTGCTAATACTGACTGAAATAACAACAGGTTAATGATACGCACAAATCAGAGACACATCCCCCACCTGTCCTCAGCAACTCATGAAAATAGTTCCGGAGGTACAGTGTTAAGGAAGCTGATGCGGTTGCCAATCCAATCTTTAGCCCTGCAGAATGGACTTTCCATGTCATTAGTGAACATTTTTCATCTGTTTTCATGGTGAATGCAGACTGTATTAGGTCAGGTGTGATGCTGCATCCACAATCACCTCTTGGCCACCTACCAAGCCCATAGATCATCTTTCAATGCACTCTCAGCACTGTGTTTGCTATGCTGCCCTGCTGGCCTCACCCAGCCCACTGGATATGGGAACAAATAGATATGGTGACCAGGATCCACCAGCAAATAAATACAAACCTGGTGACCCTTTGTATCTCTGTCCCCACCAGCATCCTCTTTTATGCAACCAGCAGTAGCCAAAGATGTGGCAAAGTAATGTTGACAAAAAAAAATTGTTCAATTGTCAGAGTAGAGCAACACACCAACATTTCCAGTCAAGTCTTTGCTTCCGTTGCGAGGCTGTTTGATGATTCATCAGAATAAAAAGGTGTTAGCTGCATTTAATTTTTAAACGTGCATCCATTGCTGACACTCATGCTGCAAAACATTTGAGACAAAGTAGTGTCAGGGCAATTTAGAGAAATTCATCAAAATCATCAGAAATGTCTTTCAGCTACAGCTGAAGTACAGTAATCCTGACTCCATGAGAACCACATGGAGTCAGGATTACTGTGGAAGATCTTTAACGAGAACTGTAATATGTAGTTTCATCCACACATGCAAGTTCAAACACGTGTCAAAAGGAAGCCTTACGATAATTGAGTCCAGTAGTGTTGTCAAATGTTAGCAGTAAGTTGAGAAGCTAAGACCATAGTCAGGGGTTTAGTCGGCATCTTTGGCAAATGTCACGTACACATCAGAGATGCACAATTAATGCTAAAAAGTAACAGTGAATGCAACCTTCAAGATGACAACTTTTGCCTGATTGGCCATAAATAATAACAAGGTAATGCAAGGGTTGTGCACACATTCCTCGGGCCTGGTGGAGGAAGCAGAGGGTGGGGGTTTCCGTTCTGACCGGTTTCCAGTCTGTACATTTCTACAATAGAGAGTGAGTGGTGCATCTAGAAAGACAAACACATGCCCACTGCTTTACAAGAAGAATGGGACAAGCTCACATCTGATGAAAGGTATCAATGATTTTCACAGATATATGGATCAAAGCCTCTGCATAAAAATCACAACCACCAGTTTATTGTGGTTGCTATCATGGATGTTGGCGACCAGTTCCATCCGTAGCTTAGTAACATTGTTGCTAAAAGAGGCTCCCAGCCTATAACAGCCTAAATCATAACGTGACCACATCAATCATGCGGGCATCATGCACACATATGTACACATACACGTACAGTATTGTTACGACATGGTTTTCTCAGGGACTTACTGATTTACGCATATTCGGAGGATGCGGGTGTGGTTTGTAAACTCTGTGATCGACATAATGGACGACAGCTGTGTGGATGCGAGTTAATTTAAGCAGCTGCGCAAACGCGGGAAGGAGAGACTGTGTGCGAAGAAGACGGAAGAGAGTTTGGACGCCGGAAGCAGCTCAGAGAACAAGCAGAGCTGAAAGACCTTTAATTTACAAACTTTAAGTAGCACGCTGACACGATTCGTATATATTCACCATAAAAAATGAAAAAACTCTGAACTACATCACCAAAGCGACACTAGCGCCAGGGTGACCGAACAGTGGGAGGAGGAACACTGACCGCCGGAGAGACGGGACCCAGTGGGCGTGCTGGCTGGATCCAGAACCAGATGTGGAGAGGTGGGTTTTGCAAATACACACCTTTATCTTCTGAATCAGGATTCGGACAAAACACATCACCCAGGGCTATCCTAGAACATACCTCGCATTCTGTACTAACTGGTAGGGTCCAGACAGGATTTAGTTACAGGGAGGGGTATCCTGGTAGGGATACACCGTAACAAGTATCTTCCATACTAATTAAGCACAAATTAGTACACAAGTTGAGATGAACTAAGTTGCTTCCACACAAGATGCTCTCAGTGGTGCAGGTGATTTGGACGCTACAGCGTATCTGTGTTGATGTGCTGAGTCCGTGACGGGTCGTGTGAGAAGGTCACTCCCGAGTATTTGAAATTGCTCAGAGCCACTGATGAGAAGAGGCTTGGATTTCTGCTTCCTGCTGAGCTCCACCATCAGTCCTTCTGATGGTCAACACGAGCTGGTTCTGCCAGAACCAGTCATCCAGGTGGTACATTTTTTTCTCAGTCACTGCAATCCTCAGTGTGTAGATTTCAACAGGGATGAGTGTATCGGTCCCACTCAGTATTAGTAGCATGCGTGGGTTATTCTGTTCAAATTGGTTGATTTTCTTATTATGTTCATTTTCAGCTCATTTCTGTTTTCTTGATTATTTTGTTGATTTTTGTACATTTCTAAATCAAAATGCAACATAATTAATTTCAATCTCCATTCTTATGCATCTCACCTCTTACATTTGAAGAGTAAAGTGCACTAAAAATTATGACATATGGAATTATTTAGAGTAAGAATAAAGATATTCTGTTTGTCAAGATCAAGTTTTATTGCTTGTTCTGTTCATTTTGGTTCATTTTCTTAATTATTGTGCATGTTTCTGTTACTTTGAGATACCTGTCTAAAAATGTCTCCCCCATCTTCAAACAAAAACGATGCCCTTGCCAATACTTAGTTTATGTTCAGTGTGTGTATGTAAATATATTTTGCATTTTGAGTATTTTTGTCAGCAGTTTGAATTAAATTACCACTCACTGAATTCAAAAGGTAAATATTAGCTCCTCTGCTAATCCCCTGCAGACATCCAGTCCCTACAGCTCCACTCCGCTCCATTCTACATTATACGATGGGCGCCTAGTTCACCAACGCTGAGGTCAATGCAATGAGAGAATGGAAAAACTGACTCGTCTCTTTCTCCCTCATTTTTTCATTTTAACTCTGATGAATTTAACATGTTGAAGATCATGAAATCCAACCAAACATGAAAAGTTTGCCCACTATGGCCATACTTTCCAGGTTTGTTAACTCAGTTGAGTAACTTTCCCAAAGCATTTGAAATGCAGCCATGTGCGATAAGCGCAGCTGCACTTCCTTCTGCAATCTGATGACCGTAGCTGCTACACCACACTTCTGCAGTTTCCATTTCCTGTCAAACTCGGCCTACTTTCCCACCAGTAATGAAAAGAAAACCTCTCGCCTGGATCGGTGAGGCAGTTTCCCACACGGAGATGATTGTAACCATTCATTCTCATTTATCCTGAATCAACACGCCGTTTTCATGCAACACGTGAGTGTGTCAAGTGTGCACGGTGCTGCATATTGGCTCAGTTTGTCATCACTAATATGTTCCATTTCAGTGTTCTGTCCTTTTATATCTGAGGAAGAAGCTGCTTTTAGACCAATGTGCAGACGCTTCACGTATGATAATTCATCTTGGTAAAACCTAACTCAATCTTCAAACAAGCTTCTCAATAAGAAAATGTCTAGATACTCATAAAATACATTGTTTTATTGTATTGTTTTTGCTTTTTTTTTTTTTACTTTCATCAATCCACACAATATTGACATGAGTTTTTGCTGGTGACCGCAGCCGTCTGCGAGTATGTAGCAGTTTGTTTCATGACCACAAATATTGTTTCTATCAAAATGCACTCACTTACATAAAACAAAAACAAATCACAAACATGTCCTGATCAAATCATAATGTCATGGGAGGGCAAACACCTTTCTTTGGTTTCATTGTGGTTTTTGTTATTGTATCAGCAAACGGCAGTACAATAAACTATTGACTGGATTATAGTCATAGAGCAGTAAACAATCCGTCCACCTGCTCTTGGCCATTTACAGGCTATAGAACAGGTGTCTGCAACGTTTTTGGGAGAAAAATATGTATCAACCTACAATTATGTTTGAATCCTTCTTAAAATATGGTGCATTTTTTAAGCTGGCAAAATGTTAACAACAAATTGGTATTACTTTATCCATTTTTTTAAATACATTTTTTATTAACTTCTTCATTTTGTTGATTTTTTTTCCATTTTTGTTCATTTCGTTGATTTTCTTCACTTAATTTTGTTCATTTTTGCTACTTTTGATTCATTCTGCAGATTCTTTTTGGTTCATTATTTGTTACTTTTCTTCCTTTTGTGAATCTAAATTTCCCTGATTATAAATGTGAAATTGTTGTGTATTTTTTTGCTTATTATTTTTGCATCTTTTCTGTTCATTTTTTATTGTCAGTATTCATTATCTAGACTGTTTTGTTCATTTTCTTGAATATTGAAATTTTTTATCCATCGTCATTTACTGTCTTAGTCATTTTTGTGATTTTTTGTTAATTTTCCTGCTAATTGCACTCATTAATTGTGAAAGATTTCTAATTACAGTACACATAGAAATTTTGATTATTTCTGTTTATTTTTGCTCATCTTTGATCTAATTACGCATTGTATTGTTTCATCTTGTTCACTTTGTAGATTATTTGTATCAGTTCTTGCTTCATGTTTGTTCTCATGTAGTTTTTTTTCCATTTATTTTTACTAACTTTGCTCATTTTGATTTATTATAATATTATACTTCCGTCACTAGACAAAGCCACAGGAGCCGCCGAAGGGGGGGATAAAGATCCACATGTGGCCCTGGAGCTGAACGGTGCAGACCTGCCACGGGGGAAGCAGCTAGAGCAGGGAACCCCGACTTCTCTTCTGGGGGGCCCCGAGGCGTTCCAGGGCCAGCCGAGTGACATAGTCCCTCCAGCGTGTCTTGAGTCTTCCCCGGGGCCTCCTCCTGGTTGGACTTGCCTTGAAAACCTCACCAAGGAGGCGTCAGGAGGCATCCGAACCAGATGCCTGAGCCACCTCCTCTGGCTCCTCTCGACCCCTACAGACCCCAGTTCGGGAATCTGTAAGATGTTTATGTTGTTAGAAAAGCATGAGTGTTTAAAAAAATGTGATTTATAGCTTTTTAATCGCTGATTCCATTAGATGTGACTCTGCTGCACAGAGGAAACATGACAGCACCCTTAAAGGGGATATTTTGGGTTTCAGAGTGAAAGGACATCAGGTCGTCTCATCTTACGTAGAGATTTTTCAATTGGACAGAGAGGAGAGAGCTGCTCTAACATTTTCTCATAAACACAGTTGTCCATAGAGCAGGTCATTCACAAACTTCAAGGTTTGATCACAGCCTGTCTGGGCAAAACACTGATCCCACAAATTGTCCATTCGTCCGAGAATTAGTTAATGAGACACAACATGGTCTAAAAGTGCTGCATAAATCCAAGTTCATGCATGAATTTCTGGCACTTTTTTCCTCTCATTTCAAAATTTTTGCTTCAGAGTCAGTCAGGCGTAGTCAGACAGTACCGTATATCAGCTCACATCTCAATTAGGTTGTGATCAGGAGACTGTGAAGCGCACAGTGTATGATTCTCATCATTTTCCTACTTGAACCATTCTATGTCCAGTAGATGATCGGAGACAAGTGCACAGCATCAGGTGGTTGGAAGCTGAAAAGAAAACTAAATGGAAGGGAGCAGCTGGGAGAGTAGAAACGTACAGCAGCAGGCACTCACAGGTGTCCTCATCCGCCGCCGGCATCTTCTACCCGGTGAGAATACAACCGAGTGGACAGGAGAGCGCCGCAGGGCCCCACGTCTGTTATTGTCTGCTCGGCACCTTTCATAGACAATTAGTGTAAAATCCTTCATAACACAGAAAAAGGATTAGGTTTCCCTCCAGGGGAGAACGATGGGTGTGTGTCAGGGCTTAAAAGCTGTGGACTTCATTCAAAGGCACGGTGTGATGTGATACGTGATGGTGTGCCAGGAGTGCTCAGGTAAGGGTGTGGCGATGGAAGATGAGGAGGAGACAGGAGGCCAGGAGAAGCTGAGGATTAAAAGGAAAGGAAGAAGACGACAAACACAAAGTCAGGGACAATGTGTTTCATATGAAAAATAGGCCATGTTTGTCCTCATTCTGAAAAAAGCACTATATGCATTTTTGTTCATGACTGATTAAAGACAGACATGAAGCTTTAGGATATAAATCTACTAAACCTAAACTACCCTCAAATAAAGATAGTGTGTGATGTCTTTTTGCACTCGGGGCACAGTCAAAGTTAAGATTTTCTTTTGCATTGACTGACTTTCATTTCTTAAAGTAATGAAATGAAACTGTATGTTACATGCCATAATATTTTTAAAATTTATTTAACCTTCATTTAACCAGGTAAAGAACCAGTTCTCATTTGCAACGGAGGGACACATGTCAATCATTCACATTCACACCTAGGGGTCGTTTAGTGACCGTTAACCTACTGCATGTTTGTGGTTGTGGGAGGAAGCCGGAGAACCTGGACAGAATCCACCCAGATATACAAACTCCACACAGAAGGCCCCGCTGGCCGGCTCCGGAATCAAACCCGGGACCTTCTTGCTGTGAGGCACGAGTGCTTCCTCTTCACCAGACAACAAATAGTGTAAAGCACACGAAGAAGGCAAGAAATGGCACAAAGTAATGCTTTACCAGCCATAGAGCGAACTGAAAACTCAATCTTGATGCAAATTTGGTGGTGCTGATTCCAAACCACACTCATATCTAAAAATATTGAACCCCTTAGCTCAGCTCTGCATTGTCATTTTTTTTTCTTTTCAGTATGCTATGCATACCAACAAAAGACTTAATTGCACCAGATGCCATTTGCCCTAAATGCCGCAAAATACAACTAACCCAGGAAAATATGTCACCTTATGCATGATTCTGCCTATATATATATACACAACTGTCTGTTATTCATATCCCCAGTGCAATATTTTTTTTTCTGTCATACCCCCTAGTGCAATATTTCTCCACACATTCAAGTGCAATACTACTGCAACTCCCTTTTTTGTAAATAATACATCCTGCTATTTCTTCCATCTATATTTTTATATATACATATAGATATTTATATTCATGCATACACATATACACATTAC
>JAQQAE010021026.1:0-10553 GCA_029823295.1 Pseudamia nigra | reverse complement strand
AACCATAGATGACAGGTTACATCAGAATCACAAAATTTTTACCAGCAAGGATTTGGAGAGTAAACAATACCAGCAACAGTAACAGACAGTATATACCAACAATGGTTAATAGTTAGGTTTTTGTTGCAACCTTTTCAATGATAAGATTTAGATTGTGTGTGCTTGACGTTTTCTGAAAACATGCAACGTTGAAACTCAAGAAATTGAAATTTTCTTCACAGAATGACGCAGCGGAAGAAACCCCGGCTACCAAACCCATTGTGGGTATCATCTATCCTCCTCCAGAGGTCCGAAACATTGTCGACAAGACGGCCAGCTTTGTTGCCAGGTTTAAGCCCCAACCCTTGTTAAATATCATTTATCGTTTTCAGTTTATGCTGTCTTCATAGTTACTAACTCCCTCCTTATTTCATAGGAATGGACCTGAGTTTGAAGCAAGAATCCGTCAGAATGAAATTAACAATCCAAAGTTTAATTTTCTCAACCCTAATGATCCTTACCATGCCTACTATCGTCACAAAGTCAATGAATTCAAGGAGGGAAAAGCACAGGAGCCATCTGCAGCAGTTCCAAAGGTTATGCAGCAGACCATGCAGCAGCAACAGCTTCCTCAGAAAGTAAGCACATAACATTGTCTCATTTGGTGTGTTTGTTAGTCAATTTGGTGGTGTTTACTCAAGGTGTGTTCTGTCAATAGGTGCAGTCACAAGTGATTCAGGAGACGGTGATCCCAAAAGAACCACCACCTGAGTTTGAGTTCATTGCAGATCCTCCATCAATCTCAGCATTTGATCTGGATGTTGTCAAGCTGACTGCCCAGTTTGTGGCTCGTAATGGCCGCCAGTTTCTCACTCAGCTCATGCAGAAGGAACAGAGAAACTACCAATTTGATTTCCTACGACCACAGCACAGCCTTTTCAACTATTTTACTAAACTGGTAGAACAGTATACTAAGGTGAGCTACGGCAGACTTTTTTTTTCAGAATTTGCTTTTTGGTTACTAGGTGCCACAAGGATTAATTTTGATATTGTATGTTGTTGTAGATTCTGATCCCTCCGAAAGGCCTGCTGAACAAGCTAAAGAAAGAGGCTGAGAATCCAAGAGAGGTTATGGATCAGGTAACGCTCGCAAACAAGTGTTTAGAGTAAGTATAGTACATAATGGCATGTTTCTTTTGTTGATCTGCTGTTGTACTACATAACCACCAGGTGAGGTATCGTGTTGAGTGGGCAAAATTCCAAGAGCGGGAGAGAAAGAAGGAAGAGGAGGAGAGGGAGAAAGAACGAGTTGCTTATGCACAAATTGACTGGCATGACTTTGTAGTGGTTGAGACAGTGGATTTCCAGCCCAATGAACAAGGTAGTATTTGTTGCAGTAATCAGAATCATCTTTATAAGCCCCCAAATGTAGCAAGTTTTAAATTACAATATCTTTTTCACAGGACACTTTCCTCCACCAACCACACCAGAGGAGCTTGGTGCTCGCATCCTAATCCAAGAGCGCTATGAGAAGTATGGAGAAAGTGAGGAGGTGGAGATGGAAGTGGAGAGTGAGGATGAGGAGGATGAACGTGAGGATAGGCATGATGGTCAGCCTTCTCAGCCAGATCAGGACACACAAGTGCAGGACATGGATGAGGTAAAACAGAAAAGATCAAAATGGCAACAGTAGTTACTTTTTGCCTTCTAAATGTAGTCAAAATAGAAATAGGTGACATCAGTGCTTTCCGAACACTGTTTCTTCTAATAGAAATGAACACTTAATTTCAATGACAAATCACTGTTTCTGTCATGTTTCCTTCAGGGATCTGATGATGAGGAGGAGGGTATGAAGGCACCATTGCCACCAGACAATCCTATGCCACCCCCACTGCCGCCAACACCAGACCAAGTTATTATTCGTAAAGACTATGATCCCAAAGGTAACACATGCTCAAAGAAGTAGGAATTCCATATAAATAATCTGATATTAAAATGTATGTATTTTAACATCGTCCTTTTTTTGTTTTTTTTTTTTTTGCAGCATCCAAGCCTCAGCAGTTGGTTTCAGTTCAAGATGAGTACCTTATCTCACCAATTACTGGTGAGAAGATCCCAGCTAGTAAGATGCAAGAGCACATGCGTATTGGTTTGCTGGATCCACGCTGGCTAGAGCAAAGGGACCGCAGCATTAGAGAGAGGCAGACAGAGGATGAAGTTTATGCTCCAGGTCTGGATATTGAAAGCAGCTTGAAACAGCTGGCTGAGAGGCGTACTGATATCTTTGGTGTGGAAGAAACAGCCATTGGTAAAAAGATTGGTGAAGAAGAAATCCAGAAACCAGAGGAAAAGGTGCATACTGTTACAAATTCATATGAAGGTTTAAGATTAAATGGAGGCTTGTTTTAAAGAATCAAGGTGGTGGGGTTGTTAAATTTCTGTTCTATCACCAGGTTACATGGGATGGTCATTCGGGAAGCATGGCACGTACCCAGCAAGCAGCACAGGCTAATATCACCCTCCAAGAGCAGATTGAAGCCATCCACAAGGCCAAAGGGCTGGTGGGAGAGGATGACACTAAGGAGAAAATTGGGCCGAGCAAACCCAGCGAAATTCATCACCAGCCTCCCATCCCATCGGCTGCAGCTTTACCCAAACCCACTCCTCCTGTCGCAGCAGTGCCTCGCCCACCCGCTTCTGTAAGTTACTTCAAAATACTTGATTCTTAATTAAATTTGAATAATATCCTTTTCTGATCACATAATGTACTTCAACACAGGTGGCACCTCCAGTGCGCACCACTCTGCTGTCTGCTGTCCCTGTAATTCCAAGGCCACCTGTGGCGCCTGTGGTGCGCCTAGCACCAGGACAAGTTATAACATCAATGCCCCCTATGATTCCTGCTCCTCGTATTAATGTGGTCCCCATGCCACCCTCCGCACCCCACATCATGGCTCCTCGACCACCCCCAATGGTGGTTCCAACTGGTAAGAGTTTGAGAGCATTTTTTACAGTGACACTAAATCCAAGAAAAAAAAATTTTCTCTATTTTGAGTGTCATATTGAGGAAACCAAAACAAATTGGTCAACGCAGGTGACTTGTTACTGACTGTGTGGTTGTCTATTTCCTCATTTAACATTGAAATTACCTGCCTTTTCCAGCATTTGTACCAGCTCCTCCTGTGCCACAACCACCAAGTGCTGCCCCTGCACCTCCAGCCCACCCACCCCCTCCTCATGAGGACGAACCAGTCAACAAAAAGATGAAGACAGAGGATAACCTCATTCCAGAGGAGGAGTTCCTTCGTAGAAATAAGGTAAGGGCAGAAAATGTCATAAATAGATGGAAAACAATGTCCAAGTTGAGAATGTTTTCTTGTGCTATTAGTTGATGTTTTAGTTTAGTGACTGAACACAGTAGCTTTGGAGCAGCCAGTAATTATAACTATTTAAAGAAAGGTGAATTCTTTAATCATTAAAGAATAAACTTAATTTGAGTGTATAAAAAATACTTTCTTGGCCTGTAACCCCACTACTGATTGGAGTTATTGAATATGTTCCTTTTTTTAAATTTGAATTGTTTTTTTTTTTGCTTTTCCTTTTCTAGGGTCCGGTGGCAGTTAAAGTACAGGTACCCAACATGCAGGACAAGACAGAATGGAAGCTGAATGGACAAGTTTTGAATTTCACCGTCCCACTCACAGATCAGGTACACTATCTATCTATCTTAATAATTCAACTCAACTTTTATATAGTGAGCGTAGGCTAGTGCACCTACCGCCAGTCCAATGTGTAAATGTAATGTCTCCACAGGTATCTGTTATTAAAGTCAAAATCCATGAAGCCACAGGCATGCCAGCAGGAAAACAGAAGTTGCAGTATGAGGTAATCTTTTTGACCTTGTTCAAACATGACAGTTTTCCCTGTCACTATATAAATGACTTCATAATGAGAATTGTGTATTTTCTTTTTTCTAGGGTATTTTCATCAAAGATTCCAACTCTCTAGCGTATTACAACATGAACAATGGTTCAATCATTCATTTGGCATTGAAAGAGAGAGGTGGAAGAAAGAAGTGAGCCATGGAGCAAGTGATGTGGATGTTTCTCATAAAGTCATGTGATTTTTAGTTTTAATAAACAAATTCTACTGTACTTTTAAAAACATTTTCATGTTTAATGCATGTTACCCTTTCATGTTCAGAATCACTTTCACTCAGAATCAGCTTGCGTGTTATGGCTTCTCTGACTAAACTGTTGAGAAATTCATACATTGTTTTGTAATTTGAGAGGACCCTACACTGTATAGTCCTTCAGTCATAATTAAAGGAATAGAAACAATGTGTTCTGTTTAATGTGCCTCATAGTAAGCAAACATTAAAGTTAAGTGATGTTGATATAAACAAGTTCACACTTGACAAGGACACAAAATTTGAATGCAGCAGTATATAACAGGTCTGGACTGGATTTGTGATTTATTTTAGAATGTCTATGCTTGAAGTTTATTTATAAAAATGTCAGTATAAACTGCTTCATTGGTGGTGGGGGGGGGGGGTGGTAGTAGTTTGCTGAAGCGGCCACTAGGGGTAATCCAAACGCCAAGTCCAGACAGTCACCAAACCAGCCCAGGACAGACTGCTGGTCGAGACGGAATCTGTCTGACTCACTCGGGATGGCAGGGAAACAAACCTTACCCTTACTGGGCGAGAACACGTTAAGCTAGTTTGGAAGCTAGTTATCATACTGATTATGAAAATTAAGTAGTACAGTAGTTGATTTGCTTAGGGTGCGGGCGGTACAGAAATAGTTTTGGGCTGTGTTGGCACGGGTAGTTAACACAGACTTGACGTTAGCAACCTGACCTTAGCTTGCTAATGTTAACTCCGACTTTAGCATTCATGTTAAAGTAGCTAGCTAACGCATCACTCCTTTGATGTGTTGTGCCGTGACAGCTGTAACGGTTGACAGCATTTGCCAAAAGAAAAGCACCGATTAAGTAGTTTGTAAGTTTAACTCGCATCAAGAAATCATGGCGTCGGTAGTGTTTGATGGGACAACATATGGAGAGGAGCAGTTTTGACTTTGGGCTGTCAACGAGCTTGCTGACGTTAACTAGCTTGGCTAGCCAGCTAGCTGCGGCGCTATCATGGCCAAAATAGAGAACGGCCGACAGTCACTGGACACAAGAAGTATCCGGACTGTTAGCAGCAGTCATATGGACGACGAAAGCTCCCTGGGATCTGACTCTGAGATCAACGGCTTCACAAGCGAGAGACAAACCGATAAATATGGATTTATTGGTGGGGCTCAGCAGTACTCCGAGGAATCGTAAGTTCGTTGCAACTCTTCATTGTTTTGCTTTAATGTCACGTATCATTGTTATTGGTCAGTGTTAATATTTTGCAAAGTGTAAATCAGCTTCATTTGGAGCTGAGGGCGCGACATGTAATGTGGTTTTGATGACATTTCATTGCATGTTGTGTCAGTGTTGATGTTTTGGTGCCAGTGAGCAGAGTTCCCACCCAGCTGCGTGGCACCGTGTTTAACTAGTATCCGTTTGTATCGCTCATGTTTCAAAGAAACGCTAGAGGCTTGACTACGAAAATGTTTGAGCGAACAATACCACAATTGGTGCCGATAGTTTTTAATTCTTTCAATAACTTGACTTGTGTAAATTCTATTTAGATTTAAAGACAATTTATGCTTTGATCTAAGCATGGGCAAAGCAATTTCAGATGCTTCACACATATGTTCCCTTTTGTGGTATCCCTCTAAACTCATGAACATCGCGTAAATCATCCGAGGAAGATATTACTACAGTTATTTTTGAAGTTAACAAAGCAGCTCTTTGTGGTTTTTTTGTTTTAGTGAATTTAGTGGCAACATTTGAGACAAGTTACAGTGTTCTTTTTATAAGAGGACCTTTCTTTCTGCTCTTTCACTGGGGGCCTAAAGCCTACATTACTGACTTGAAATAGTGGAAGGACTGAGTGAAAGCTGTGCCAAGTGCTGGCTTGAAGCTTCCTGTTCTCTGGAGTTTTGGCAGACTTGGAGCCGCTCCTCTGGTGCCTCTTTACTGGAGGGCCTCTTTTGGCTTTCCGTTTTATAGGTAGTCAGAAGGTTTAACTTACAGTGCTTGGCAGTAATTAGAACTAACCCATCATGACATTATATGTCTTGAAACTGAAGCTGGAGTGTATGATATTGTACTGATTCACAGTATATAGCTCTGCTACATCTTTTAATATAAAAGGGGGCTGTCCTAAGTTTTAAAAAGCACTCCTTGAAGATGATTGAACCCTACAATTACAGGCCTGTGCTGATGAGATAATTACATACTGTAGTAAAGCAACAGACCTCATTCATAATATAGGTTAGCCCACGTTTTCAGTTAGAGAATATAAAGTGCAGTCCTTTTTTTCCTCGGTTAAATGTTTTAAGGCACATTACATCATAAGACAAACAACTCCTAGTTGCACTTTGAGGTTTAACAAGCATTACCATTAAATGGGCTACATCTGAGTGTGTCTTTTATAGTCTCCTCAGAACGAATCTAGTTAGTATTTAAGTAATTTTAAAGTTAGCTGACTGCATGTGTGTGATTCCCGCACACACAGATCTTGCAGTGCCTGCATAAAGATAAACAGCCCCTCCCTCTGACAGATGTCTTCATTTTTATCTGGCTGACAGGTTTATTTCAAGTTGGCCTAATTAAATATCACACACTCAGTTCCAGAAAGAGGTTATTTTGTGTACTGTTAAATAAATATGGATGTCATTTCTTTTCTGTCTTGTTTCCACGGTGTTCTCAGAGCTCAGGATGTACCGACTGAGGTGCTCAGGCAAAGAGAGGTGAAGTGGCTCGACATGCTCAGCCACTGGGACAAGTGGATGATCAAGAGATTTGACAAGGTCAGTTAAAACATTAACAGGGGTTTCTTGGTTTCACAGATTATGCAGTTTTACTTAATTTAGGCTTAAATCATTGCAGTACAGTATTTAGAAGATAGCTTTAAGAGAGGCTAGACACACATGTTCACTGATGAAGTAAACTTAAGCCCTGAAGGAACTGACTGCATTTTCCTACCTGTATTAACTGAGAACTGAAATCACTGTTACTACTCAGGTGTCTGCAGCCCCCAGCAATTTACTCATTTATTGTAGCAAGTTACTTACTTTTAATTTTCTCACAATAATTTTCTCTGACAGAGACAATTAGAAATAATCAGCCATCATAACATTTATTTGTGTAACTGCAACAAAATTCAAACTTCTGTAAATGAAGAAGAATAACTGAACATGTCTGATGCCCACTGATTCTAAAGAATCACTATTAAAGACATTTACCAGCATGGCCACAATCATTTTAAAAACACTCCACAATGAATAGCTCTTTGTTAAATATCATATTTATATCTGGAGATTTCAAATATTTGATGTTGTTGGCATGGGATTCCAGTTTTGCAAACAATAGACCTGGAAAAAAAAGTTGAATTTATATTTTGCCATTTTCCCTCAGCGTTGCAGAAAAATCTCAATCAAGTTTTTAGTTACAGTATTATGCAAGAACATTAAAGTGCTACAGTACATGCATTTAAATCTGCTCTCAAAACTCACCTTTTTAGATTAGCATTTCCATTGTAATTGCCACGGTTTTATAGTTTCATGACTGCTGTTCACTGTGCTTGTTTGCTTTTTATTGCTACTGTTTTAACTACTTCTGTAAAATGTCCTTGAGTGACCTGAAAGGCGCTTTTAAATAAAATGTATTATTATTATTATTATTATTAAAACTTAAAGTCTTAAGGAAACTGTGTATAAGGAGCATGTTGAGAGCCCTGTATATTTCCCCCAAATCAGAGATGGGTAAGGCCGGTACTGTCTAACCTATTTTACTTTTTCGTCTCCAGGCAGCAGTTTCTCAATTTAAAGTTGTTGTGTGCACATGATTGGCAAAGGCAACTAGCTGCGCTTGATTATTGATTGCACAAGGACAAGACTGTTGTGAGCACGTTGTTTGGCGCTTCACTTGCTTAGCTGGTTTTGTCAGCAGTTCAGCACAGATCTGCAACTTCTTATTTCCATGAGTCAGCAAAAGGGCAGGACACGACCCATCCGTTTAGCACCCTGTGTACCATGTGACAAACTCACAGTTCAACATTCAGGGTGGAGTCGTGTTGACTTCATGTGAGGCAACTCTGTAATGAAGGTTCTGCAAGTATAACTTATAACTTCAGTCAGCTGCAAAGTGGCTCTTTAGATTGGCAAACACAATGAAATGAAGCAGTCATTTGGGCAGCAGATATTTTATCTGTATGATGTGTGGTCAGTTCAGATGTTGGGTTGACAGCTTTTTTTATCTGTATTGCGCTTCTTTGGGTCACACACACTTTACAACAGTAATGTTACTCTCCTTCTCAATTGTATATCAGACAAAACAAACAAACGTATCATGATATTAGAATACAAGTAAGTGCATTATAATATCTACTACAAAGTATAACATCAAACTCAAATGTTTTAGTTCAGCTCATTGGCAAAACTCCTGTGGTTTCAGAAGTGTCTCTAAGGCTCTATGTGGAAATTTATACAAGTTTATGCAGTAGCTGAATCTTTATATGGACATACTTCATGAACTATTATTAATGGATTTGACTCTGTAATGTGTTCCACAAATGTAAATACAGCAACAAGCATGAAAGTTGTTCTAATGTTTCACTGAGGCGTGAATCAAGAAACTGTCAGATTTAAGTTTTATATCCAGATCTGCTGTGCAAAGATTTTATTAAAACAGATGGGTTTTTCCCCCAAAAAATGTCGGTTGGCTGCAGCGACATGACGTAGGTAATTATGTTCAGTTCACAATAGTGAGCAGATATAGACAATGCATTTATAGAAGAAAAGGAACCAATACCAAGTCAGAAGTCCAGTGTTTTCACTACTGACAGAAAACAATTCATTATGTTGTAGAATGCCTTTCTTGGCTTGTGGTTAGTCATTGTGTGGATCTCTTTGTGTCGTGTTATGTGTGAACCCTGTTATCTCATGTGGCTCAGGTGCGGCTGCGGTGTCAGAAAGGCATCCCACCTGCCCTCAGGGGCCGCGCGTGGCTCTACCTTTCAGGAGGGAAAGTGAAGAAAGAGCAGAACCAAGGAAAGTTTCAGGTCAGAGACTCTCACTTTCACTTCCTTTTTTCTACTGTATTTCTAACTTTTTTCATTTGAGGCTGTTAACCAAACAGGTTGAATAAAAAGGGTCAGTTTCCAAGTGTGTTTGGTACAAGACAAGATCCCTATTATTCCAGTCTTTTCATGGTGCCCAATTATTGTAGTTATTGTCATTGTTATTGCAAATTGTGCAAAATACAAAATTGAGGCATATTTAACGAATACTGCTTCTGTTCTTCTGTACAGTATTTATATTCATTTAGAAAGGATACAGCTGCTTATTTTTATCCATTTTAGGATCTGATCTGAAATGAGATTGCATGTGTTTTCATTCTACTTTTATTTATGTCTACTCTAACTTGTTTGTCTATGTTATTAGCAACTTTCATGATTGCCCCTCTGGGATAAATAAATTTTTCTCTGATTCTAACCTGTTATTTTGCATCTCTATTGCTGGCGTCTTATATGATAGTATAAAACTATTACATCATATCATTGTTATGATTTGCAGGAGCTCGATAGCCAACCAGGAGACCCAAAGTGGATCGATGTGATTGAAAAAGACCTCCATCGACAGTTTCCATTTCATGAGATGTTTGTGTCACGAGGAGGGCACGGGTAATCTTTAAACTTAATACATAATAAGATATGTATCATTTGGAGTTATTTAATGTGACATGATAGTATGGCATTGATGACAAAATGCTGATGATGTTTAATTTGTCTTTCTAAGTGGTGTGGGTTTATATTATGACTGTGTGCAGGCAGCAGGACCTGTTCCGTGTTCTTAAGGCCTACACTTTGTACAGACCAGACGAGGGATACTGTCAGGCTCAAGCTCCCATCGCTGCTGTGTTGCTCATGCATATGCCTGCTGAGGTAAGCTTCTCATGTCCCACAAACACTTTAAATGTAAACACACAGAAAAGGTCAAAAGAACAGCTCCAATTCCCCACCCCTGCAGTGTAAACATAACTGTCACCACATGTCTACTGTTTCCACCATATTAAATTAGATCCATTGACAGTGCAAGTGCTAAAAGGCTGTTTGTAATAAGTATAATTTTTGGCCTAATAACATGAAATACTCCAAATATAGAAATCACATGCACTGCTTCAGTTGTCTTGTAACCCTCAGATTTGATTTGTGTCTTAAAAATGTCTGTTTACAGCTCTGAGACAGACTGTTAAGTTAACTTTATTAAACACAACTCCTGGGGTGTGTCATGAACCAAAAAGTGAAACTGCTCTTAAGACACCAGCACAGCAGCCATAGTGCCTGGCAGAATAGAAGACCTTGATCTGCAGCTGGAGCGCTACCCTATCCTGTAGAGCAGGGGTCCCCAACCTTTTTTGCACCAGGGACCAGTTTTATGTATGAAAATGTTTCCGCGGACCGGTTAGAGGCA
>JAQQAE010021025.1:0-10553 GCA_029823295.1 Pseudamia nigra | reverse complement strand
GAAGGAACCCAGATCATCACTGGAACTTTAAAAATTGATCTTTGGGAAAAGCCTCCCAAGGAAAAAACTGAACTTAACATTAATGACCTTCTAAAGGAATCTACCACAATGATCCTCTGAACTCTGAAACCCTATGGTTAACCAGCAATTAAAAGGCTGTGAACTTTGGTTATATTAATTGTTCGTTACTGTGTGTGTGTTAATATTGTTTAATTTATAATTTGTGTTCCATATATTCTTTTCATTTGCAAAAATATATATTTACAACACAGTTTTATTTCTTAAAGCTAATTATTTGTTGTTGTCTTCCTTCACACCATTTTGGCTCCGTAAAGAACTATTTATTCTGCGTAGAAGTCATATGTGTAAATTAGGCCATTGAATAATAGCCCTATAAACCTAAGGTTACACATGGTGAGCTAGCCAGGAGCCAATTTGACGTGTGAATGAATATTTTGACTTTACTTAATTTTTCTCACTTAGTTTTGGTATTCTTGAGTGTTATCTGGTCTGAAAATGGAATTCATTGAACAACATGGGGAGAATATTGCACATTCTGTTGTTGTGTATGGTGTCACAAATACTGAGATGAAGAGATTATTAATTGTTTGAGACATTATGGTAAGATCAAACAGGTCATTATGGTTAGTGACCAAACAAGTTCATTTTATAAAAACCTGATCGTAGAGTATGATAGTGCTGAAGCTTTAACTGCTGTGGGTCCACTTTTGCCATACACGTATCAGTCAAAAGATTACTCTGCCATACAATTTATTGTTAAATCTCTTGCCACCCAGTGTTCAGCCACAGTAGGAGTCGTTGAACCAGCAGAATACATTAAACAACTGAAAAAATTAGCAAGTATGACTGGAACAAGCTTTGAAGACGTTCTGAAGGGCTTGATGGGGCAAATCAGTGAACAGTTGGAGATTTTGGAAGAAAATGTGGAAGGTGAGGAGTCCAAAGAGTCAGTTCGAGTTGAGACTGCGACCTCTCTGCCTGGCCAGCAGGGGGTGGTGTTTGGCTTGAATCCTCCAGACCCTGCAGATCCAACACTTCCAGCTCATAGAGGGCGCTAATGGTCAAGTGGTTCCGTACCTTGGATTTGTGGAGTTGAATATTGCTTTCCCCCCAGAATTCCTTGGTGCATATGTCGCTGTTGACACGCTGGCTCTGGTGGTGCTAGATGTCCGATCTGCACGACACCCGTGTGCACTCATTGGCATGAATACCCTTGACCTGGCATATGAGAAAGCTTTGGCAGATCATCACATGCTCTCTCCAGCTTTGTACAGATACAAAGCTGTATTAAAGGTCCTTGAACTGAGACACAAACTAACCAAAGAAAATCAACATGGGGTTGTGAAGCTGCATGCACAGGAGCCACACATCATCCCAGCTGGTCTCACTGTTGCTGTGGAGGGCGTTGTCTGTACTCATTCTCTTCTAGCAGATAAAGCAGTCATTCTTGAGCATCCAGCTTATGTCTCCCTACCAGGTGGTTTAACAGTCCAGTCCACTGTGGTAGACTTTCCTCACAATCAGCCAGGTACTTTACCAGTAGTAATCTGTAATCATTCTGAACACAACGTGACACTGCCAGCCCAGGCCATCATTGCCGAAATCAGTGCCATACAGTCCATTGAGCCTCAATCACAGAGCACGCCGGAGACCATTCCATCTCACCTTTCGACCCCTGAATTTAACTTCAACTTTGGAAATTCCCCTTTAACATCTGAATGGAAGAGCCACGTCATTGCGAAGCTTAATGCCATCCCAGAAGTTTTCGCAAAACACGACCTTGACTTTGGGAGGACAGACAAAAAAAAAAAAACATCAAATAAAGCTCTCAGATCCTACCCCTTTCAAACAGCGTCCAAGACCAATCCATTCGCAGGATCTAGATACCGTGCGGCAACATTTAAAGGAGCTGTTGGACTCTGAAGCCATCAGGGAGTCTGACTCACCCTTTGCATCTTCTATTGTAGTGGTGCGAAAGAAAAATGGGAGCATGCGGTTATGCATTGACTATCGCAAGTTAAACCTACAAACAATCAAAGACGCATATGCGCTGCCGAAGTTGGAGGATACATTTACAGCACTTACTGGTTCAGAGTGGTTTTCTGTTCTTGACCTTAAATCGGGTTATTACCAGATTGAAATGGAGGAGATGCGTGTCCTTTAGGATTCTATGAATTTAACCGAATTAACTGAATTTAACCCAAATGGGGGTCACTAATGCACCAAGTACCTTTCAGAGACTAATGGAAAAGTGCATGGGACACATGAATTTGAAAGAGGTTTTGGTTTTCATTGACGACCACACTGTTTTTGCACCAACACTTGAAGAACATGAGGAGAGGCTGCTGAAAGTTCTCCATCGTTTGAAAGAGTATGGGTTGAAGTTGTCAGTGGAAAAATGTGTTTTCTTCCAACCCTCCGTCAAATACTTAGGGCATGTCATGTCAAAGGATGGTGTACAAACAGATCCTGATAAAATCGAGACCCTGAAGTCCTGGCCGGTTCCATAGAACTTGAAGGAACTTCGCTCCTTCCTAGGGTTTGCGGGATATTACCACAGGTTTGTGCTAGGCTATTCCCACATCGTCAAGCCTCTGCATGACCTTAGCTCAGGATACACACCTTCACCCAAGAAATTTCAGTCTTCTATAAAACCAGACCATTACCAGAATCCTAAGGAGCCATTCGCTGGCCGCTGGACTGACACATGCCAACACGCCTTCAATGCAATCATTGGAAAACTTACCTCAGCACCTATACTCGCATTTGCAGATCCACAGAAACCTTATCTTCTCCACATGGATGCTAGTTTCACTGGGCTAGGTGCAGTCCTGTACCAGGAGCAGCATGGTCAGAACCATGTGATTGCCTATGCAAGCCATGGACTGTCCAAACGTGAGTCAAAGTACCCAGCTCACAAATTGGGATTTCTGGATTTGAAGTGGGCAGTTACTGAAAAGTTGCAGGACTACTTGTATGGAACATACTTCACAGTTATCACTGACAGCAATCCCCTCACATATCTACTCACCCCTGCAAAATTGCAAAATTTTCTTACTTAGTTCCTCATAAGTAACCCAGTATTTTCTGTAACTCCTTGTCATGTGTGGTCATAGCTATAGTGGTTTCTACTCGATTCACACTAGTAGAAGCAGCTTCAGTGTGCTCATTGTCAGTAATTACCACTGGATTAACATCATCATCATTAGCTGGATCTTTCCTTACGCTCACATCACCATCTTGACATTCTCGAGAAGTATGATATGTGACAACATCTTCTACAACAGGCATTTGTGGTTCAGAAACATGTTTCTGAATGGATGCGTCAACCACATCTTGCTTCGGTCAAGTCGTCTGCAGTAATTTATTTACAAATGCATAAGTTGGTGTTCTGTATCCATTATCCATTTCACAGTATCTACTGTCAATTTCCACATTGTCTCTTAGACATATTTTTCTAGTTCATAAACATATTAAACTTTCACCCAAATAAAAAAAAACTGCTTCAATTACACTTATTTCTCAGTATTCACTCTTTCCAGATGATGATCTATTTTGCATTATAAAAATGCACTGGTAAACAAATACTAACAAGTATCATTTGGACTCATGTACTCCAGCAACAACATTAGCAAACAAACTTTAAAGCTTTACAGACTTGTACCTTTTTACAGAATTAACATACAGACATGAAACAAATGAAACATGGAGAAAGTAAACATTACATTATTTACACTGGAGATGTGTGCCCCAAACTACATTTTGACCTGTTCGGTTTTGCTAACTCGTGTAAAGACCACGTCATTTTCTCTACTGTCGGCGGGCATTCGCGCTTCTGCACAAAAGAAAAAAACTCTACAACTTATATTCTACATTTTTACTTGAACTAAAAGAGTCTCTGAATATTTACACATTAGTGAAAGCAGTTGATGGAGGGTTTTTAACACATTACGAGCCTGAAATAACAGGAGACAAAGATGACATGGAGACATGGCTTGCTTCGGTCAAGCTGTCTGCCGTAATAAAGGAAACCACGCGAGGTTCCCCTTGCTGGACGTGATTTGCTTAGCCAAATGTTCTCATACTGCCACCTGCTGTCACAAGCCCGCTATAGCACACACACTTCGCTTCAGTTCAAAAACCCCACTGATCACTTAGAATCATACAGATTTCAGAGAAAAATACAGTGTTGCTTTAACAACAAACCATAAAATTAAATTCACAAATGTGGGCACACATTAGTGGGCATCACACATACTAAAATGGTTTTTGCTTAGGAGTAGGAGGACCAGTTAACCGTACTTTTGTTATGTAACAAGTTGCC
Organism: Pseudamia nigra; assembly: GCA_029823295.1. Classification (NCBI taxonomy): domain Eukaryota; kingdom Metazoa; phylum Chordata; class Actinopteri; order Kurtiformes; family Apogonidae; genus Pseudamia; species Pseudamia nigra. The sequence continues at coordinate 6,208 of JAQQAE010021025.1, read as the reverse complement.
CTATTTTGGTAGTTTGCCCAGACAAACAGATATGTGCTGTGTTTGATTAACAGGCAGTTGTGTCTCAAGGTTGCAGCCATCTCACCTGATGATGCTCACAGCCTGTACAGCTTGGGGTTTCCTATAATGTGCCACATCTCACTTTGTGGGCCACAACACATGGATGAGGTGATTTGGCCTCAGGGTGGAGTTTTGGCTATAAAGGTAACCAAGTCATCTATTTCTTTAAAGTGCCCATGACTTTTCTGCCATGCTGCAAAGGAGAATTCTCATCTTAAGCATGGCAAAAAACACAAAGTTTATCTATCTCCTGGAAATCCTTTTTGTGAAGCAAATCACGTTTCACAAGTCTCGCAAACACTTGGTTGCAAGACTTTTTTTTCACCTCCCTAGATGGTCATTCTCACTATAGTAGTGGCTAAGGGCAAGGTTAGCGTAACTAGTGCATTATTGCCTCCTGCAGTGGGTATTTGGACCAGAGTTCACAATTTAAACACAACAAATATGGAAAAAACACTGAGGAAATGTACAGTAGATGAATTCAACTGTTCCGTGCGGAGGCTCTATGCACTCATGTGTTTGCATATGAGTGCATAGAGCTGTTGAAGTGTGATATAGTTTCATACAGATAATTATTTGCAGCAGTTTGACACATTAAAACAAGCTAATAACCAATTGAGACTAAAGCGAGACAAACATCAAGAGCTGACAGGAAATTGTTTTCCTAGCGAGAAGCATCGTGGACAGGTGACCATGCAGTATGCTACATTAACGTTCCCATGTAAGATACTGCACAGTATATTGCTGCTGAAATTAGCAGATCACATGTGCAGCAGGTAACAAGCAGTGGGCACATTGAACACAGCCTCTGTCTTCTTTTTGTCAGTTCATCATCTATTCCTCATGTCTCCCTACGTTTCTCCTTTGTTTTTGGATTGTCTGTCTGCAGACAAGTTGAAACTAGGCTTGTTTTTCCTGTCCGTCTTGTATTTCTCCAGACTGACAATACTCAAAGTCCATATTTTCAAAGCTTTTATTGTACAGAACTAAACCCAGAAATGTGAACAGAAGGGGACCGTTAAAACACTAACCATGTAGTTCACCATACACTTGTAATATAGCTTTGTGTTTGCATCTCTCTACAGAATTATCAAGCATATTTTTCTAGATTTCATACATCTAAATGGATACTTAACTTGTCAGTCATGAAGCTCTGTGTATGTGTTTACCCTGTTTTTTATTAGCAGCAAAAAAGCCTTTCATGCATTGCTCAAAAGCAACCGTGTCACACTTTCTCATTAAAGCAATTCTTTTGAGTATGTTAAGTGTGTGTGCATTTGTGTGTCTACGTATTTCTGTCACTGTGCCGTGTGCATCCATTTGTATCCATGAGTGTCACTGTGTGTGTACGTGTAAGTGTCTTCATTGGACTTTGCTGAAAAATGTTCCAAATGCAAATCTGCATAGAAATGGTGCCAAATTGTAATAAAACCGCCAAATTTTTCCACTGCTATTATTTATCTTCTCTTTATTTTCTCTTTCCATCGATAAATGACTCCAGCTCGTTTCATCAGTTCTATTCGACGCCTGGCAGGAGGGAAAGATGAAAAGAGGGAAAAGGGCATGCAGTGAGGCGAAGACAGCCAGAAAAGAGGGATGCTGGAGATGTTCAATTAAGCTCTCCTGTTTTTCCTCCGCACCCGGTGGTCTGTTAATCTAGTGGAGCTAAATATTACACAGAATTAGCTCCATTCATCCTGTAAAATCAATTCTTTCTTCTCCCCTTTCTTCTCTTTCCCTCATTTCTCTCTCACTTATTTAGCCAGAGAAAATAAATCGCTGCCTTTATAATAAGTGGTCCTAATGCAGATGAATGGCGCTAGAGCTCAGAGCAGTGAAGCCTCTCACCCGGCTGCCACGAGTTTCATTTAGGTCCGTAATAAACAGCAAGCAAGATTGAAAGCGGGACTCCCAGTGCTGCACTCACAAGCCCACGTTTAGAGTGCAGGAAGCCATTCAGACATCACTCAAATATGAGAGAAATTGGACTTCTCAGAATTCAAAATGACTGTACATTATTTCTGTGAAGCTCCTCTGACTAAAGAAGCTTTGTTCAATCTCTTTAAAAAGCCAAGGCTACATTTTACAGGTGCTGGAAAATAACATGAAAAATGTACTGTGCACTCTGGTACACATGATTCATCAGCATTTAGCTAACTTGATTATGACCATACTTCCTGTGAGTCACTATAAATGTACTGTAGTGTGTGGTTTTTGAGGTCTATGTGTACTCTGTGATGTAAAATAAAAGCTGTGACAATCTGAACATGCTGCCTGTCCGGAATAATATGGAAAACAAGGTGTTTTGGATTTGTCATTCATCATGACTAGGGCTGCAAAGGGGCAGAAAATTTCTCAACTATTGCCGCTGTTACGGCCAGCCTAGGGGGAACCGGCGTAACATATATTAAAATGAGACTTCGCTCTTTCCCGCTCCCAAGGAGAACCAGTGCTCATGTAAAGTGCAGTACAGGTACTATTTACACGAATGGTAAATACAACTTTAGGATGAGCACAGCCAAAATAAAACACCCCTTCACCCACACAACTACTGTAAATGACCTGACAGAACTAAAATGGAAAACAAAACACAGGCTTCCTACCTTAAACTCTCTAAACATAACCAGGAGAAAACAGTGCACAAAAGAAGCAGCTTCTAACCCCAAACACCACCAGGACTGCTGAATTTAGAATGTGATGATGTACAAAATATTAACATATTTTTTACAAATCAAACATACAAAGTCCAATCCAAAAAAACAAAATGCAGAGTCAAAAAGCCAATCCAAGTCTAAACCAGAACACAGTCAAATTAATCACAATCACTAAGCACAGGTTGGAAACGAAAGAGGCAAAGCCTGGCGCTGTCATCAGATGTCATTTTATATTCAATTCTCGTGCCATTCTCTCTGCACATCCACTTCCTCTATCACATGTACATAGCGCACTACTTTCTGCAGGGGTATTGAGGCGAAGCACCCGACATGCACCGTGCATTCATCCATCATGTGCACAGATGATTTCTAGAACCCTGAACTAATGAGGCCACATTTTAAAGCCCAGAGCACAAGATTATTGAAGCCACACTTTTGAGCCTATAGATTACATAAAGTTTTGATGATATTGTGGGGTAAATATATTTGATGTATGGTATCAACACAATATATTCACACAGTAGATAGCTAAGTTAGATGCTAAATGTAAGCTATAGCTAGCATCAATTCACTGACCATAGCCAAGAGGCTACCTGTCATGTTGCTAGCTACTTCAAATATGATGCTGCTTTTTCTGCCTCCTGCAATATGTTTTTCTGTTTGTCAATTGTAAAATATTTTGAAGATCATTTCAGTTGTTTGGCTAGGTTAACTATGTTTGTTCATGCCACTGCAAAATCTTCAGAGTTCGAGAAATCATCTGTGCATATGATGGATGAATGCATGGTGCATGTCAGGGGCGTGACCTCAATTACCCCTGCAGTGTGCTGTGTGCATGTGATTGAGGAATAGAATAGATTTTCTCAAATATATTTGCATGAAATCTTGTTGCTTTAGTTTTGTTTAGTTTTACTAAAACATATTTCCCCAAACTATAAAATCCAGCCTTTAATTGTGTACATTTTGTTTATTCCTTTTTTTATTCCTATTAATTCAAATTAATGCCCATGGAAAGTTTCCATCTTTGAAAATTCCCAAAACTTTGCAACCCTAGTCGTGACCAAACGTAGTTCAGATAAAATGCACTAGTGCCACCACATGAGCCGTAAGACTTTTAAATTTCAAAATTTACATTCCAAATTTTAAGCAGCACAACTTACAACCAATCATATTTCAGCTAAAATTAGTCCTGCTAATGCTCACACACATGTACATTCATGTAGTTCATGTGTGTGGTGCACAGCTGTATCTGAATGCTCTGAGATGGACTGAAAATGAGACATTTCTTCATGGAGCTCTGTGATGATGCTTCACCTCTTTGACATATGGAGAAATGCACCTTGGGACCTTAGCACCTTCAGAATTTCTTCCTAAACTGAAGCCATAATATTAGCAATCAATTAACAACCGTGTTCAGGTGTCATCATGTGATCTGTTGTGGCAGAGTTAAAAGTAAGTCAAATTAACACACTTTCTTTTTCACATATAACTGCTACAGTTATCTGTACGAGTGGGATGTGGGACCTTTAATCACCAAAGTCACTGAAGGGCTTTTCACATGTCCATATAATCTAAGGTTCATGTTTTTATTACACTGCATACGCTGGATTTCATTCGTTTTTGGTTGACACTGTAAATTTGTCAGTTCACTCGAGGGCTTTGCACAGTATACATTCATCCTGTCCAGTGGATGGTTCAAATACAGTGATACTTCTGACTGTAGTATTTTCTGGTTGAATGGAGGGGTGTTAGGTCAACTTTTAGGACTTTGTTGGTCCCAGTGGGCCAGGATGGGAGTTGTGCAATGAGGCAGATGGAGAAATAACCTTCAGTTCTAATACTGAGCTATTGAGGTGACACCCCTGGCACCCTTAGAATTACACTGGACTTTTTGTAGGTGAATAACTTTTTCCTCATGTCATCATGGTCTTAATCATTTAATTGGACCCCCTTATAAGTGATCTAGCAATAATTCTATTTTTTAAAATCGCTGTTATTAAGATGTTAAGGCAAATGTCTAAATGCTAGATTGATTGACAGGTCTCTTCGACAGCTCCACTCACTCACCTGCAGAGTTGGACCAAGTCAGACCTTTGTAATTTTTATGTTGTGCTTTCTATACTTGATCCAATAGGCTAGGTTTGTATATTAAATCCCAAATTAGATTATTTTGTCACAATGGAGGGAGGCGGACAACACTGCTGAGTCAGTGTACAGTGAGTTTATTTACAGTGTTAACAAAATATAGGTCAAGCAGAGTGAAAGGTGACAGGATGCCGGCGAGGGGGCACAACATCAGGGGAATCACAAGGTGGGAGATGTGGACCAGAAGACCAGGAGCAGGACAGAGAATACAGGAGATTGGACTGGAGAAATCCAACCTGGACTGGAGGACAGACAGGAACAGACGTGGAGCAGGCTGCTGGATAAGGCAGGGGTCTAGAAATGCAGGAGAAACAAGGCAAGTTGTTGCATGAGCATGCAATGTAAAAACGAGCGCTGACATGGGCTCAATACCACTCGGTGTAAGTGGTCGGACTGGGCAGACTGGGTATAAATGCACTGAGACTTATGAGGGGATGGGTTGCAGCTGTGAGCCTCTGCCATGCCATCAGCACACCTGCAGGAGATAGACACACATACACACACACAGACAGACAGACAGCCAGAGGGAGCCAAAGGGACAGATTGTGACAATTTTATATTTTAAATATACTGTATGTGTAACTGCACTTCATGTTTCAATTTCTATTAAATACTAATTATTTCTCCTTTAAGTCACATTTCTTGAAACAGTGAGTCCACACAATTTCACATTTCCATGAAAATAAAATTATGAACAAAAAGTAAATAAATATTACTAAAAATATCAAATAAAGAACAATAGCTTTACAAATTAAAATTTAGGAGCATTTTAGTTTCTCCCTTCACCAAATTAAATTATTCCTGTCAGTTGACAATCTGCATAGTTTTGACAAAATGGCTACAACAATAAAGGGATTTCAAAACCACTGGTAACTCACTGTAAATCACTTCAAACATCTCAACACACGGGGGCCACGCTCACACACACATTCACACAAGCCGGCTACACGAGGAAAACAGAAAATGAACCCAACAACTCCCAGTTGCAGGCCTGATGAAGATTGGGCGCATGGCGGCTGTTAACGAAAATGTGTCCTCCACCTGGTAGAAGCAAGGCAACATGAATACTCAAGTCCTCAGTCAAAGTTACTCAGTTCAGCTTGTTCAAAGCGTGTGGTTTTCCTTCTGTCAACTGGACTGGAAATTTAGTTTGAAGAGGTTTCGCTACCTATCCAGGAAGCTTCTTCAGTTTTCCTTCCTGGATAGACATGCTTGGTCAGTCCATCACCTTTACCCTCAGCCTCTTTAGCAAGGCAGTGATCATCTTGGAGTTGTGTTTGGGGTCATTATCATGTTGGAATACTGCCCTGCAGCCCAGTTTCCAGAGGGAGGGGATCATGCTCTGCTTC
>JAQQAE010021024.1:0-10553 GCA_029823295.1 Pseudamia nigra | reverse complement strand
AAGGGGGGGGGGGGATAACAACTCTGGGGGATCATTTTTGGCGTCTAATAAATTCGGCCGTATTCCCAGAGAGTAGAGCGGCTCTGTCCCAAGTGAGATGGATGCCATCTCTAGCTAACAGACCAGACTTTCCACAAAAAGACTTCCAATTATCTATGAAGCCCACATTGTTTTCTGGATACTACATAGACAATCAGCGGTTGAATGATAACATGTGGCTAAACATGTCACTGCTGGTCTGGGCAGATACTACTGATTAGCACATCCCCTCAAATTGAAAGATTGCTCATCAGTGAGATCACCTGGTTTTGCAAGTGGCTGCATGGAAAATCTGCAGGGTCTCGGCCCTCCATGGCGCATGGTTTGACACCTGTGGGCTAGAGCATCATGTTGTGAGGTAGTTTTGCTGAATAGTGGACTGATGCACCTCATAAAATTGATGGCATCGTGAAAATGGAAAATTCTTTAGACATACAGTAGTGGCCCTCATTTATCAAATGAGTGTAGAAACCATTGCAGATTTGGGTGTAAAAGCCAGTGAACACCATTGCTCATGAGTGATTCATCAAAAAGTTGTATCTTGTTGATTTTGTCATATAAAATGTTCTGCCTTGATAAAACCAGCAGTTGAAAACAATCGTCATTTTGCATGTTATGCCCCTTATTACTATGCAGAATACGACCAAGAATATTCACCTGAAAGTGACATCAAATAAAACCACTAAACTGTAGAATCAAAGTAAATCACTGCTGTGCAGTGTTACCAGCAACAAAAACCTACAGTTGAGCTAATTTATGCAGTGGAATATAAATATAAACCTACACTGCATGTAATTGGATTAATTATATATGGGATAACAAATAGTTACATCCGACACTTGCACACAGACAGTGGGTTTATGGTACAGGTGAGCAGGACCCAGGCAGTGGTCAGACACACACTGCAGTGTCCGAACTGGATGATGGTAAAATAAATGAATAAAATCTGGACAGTATTTTTGGTACATCTATTTAATTGTACATTTTAGATTAAATCAGGAGTCAGACAACAGTGATCAGGCTTCAGCTAAACCATTCTGGACCTGGACCCACAGAACCAAAACATTGCAAGGACCCAGATGTGCGGATCAGTAGTGGAGATAAATCGCCCTCATCCATCACAGGCCAACACTGAAAGAGAGAAAAGAAAACCTGAAACCCACATATAAAATATTTAATGTAACATGCGCATTGTCTGCATTCTGATTTTTGTAGAATTTAATTGCACAGTTAAAATCATACTTTGTGTATTATGTCAAAATGGAAAAGAGGAACTTAATCGTTAGACTAAAAACTGGTAATTCTGATTGCTTCATTTTAAACATTTTTCTAGTTATTTAATAGATATGACATAATGTTGACTTCATCATAATATATTTTATCAAAGGTGACATTCTTTTCTGATGAATTTATGAGCGCAGATGTCAATTAGAATATATTAGACAGCGTTATTCTGCTGTTCCTCATGTCCACACTCACTCCAAACTTGTGTACACAAGCTCAGAGCTGTCGTGAGATTTGATCGCATCCTACCTTCACGATCAGAATGATAAATGACAATCTTTGCATGAAAATGAACGTACACCCAGTTTTCGGCCATACACTCGTTTGATAAATTGAAACTTCATTTGAAGACATCAGCCACAAAGCTCGAGCACAGATTGATCTAGCAAAAATGTAACACTACAGCATAAGGCCTGTAAAGTAATAGTGGCCTAGAGGTGCCACAAAAAATCAATTAGTTGTAAGTCAATGAGTTAATCACAACTATTTTAATAAGTGATAATTGATTTGAGTAGTTTTCAATTCAGTTTAATTTTATTTGTATAACGGCAATCATAATCACCGATTATCTCTAGGCGTTTCGCAATTCGAGGCCGAGACCTCATGACTATACAGAGAGTAAACCCAACTGAACCGCCACGAGCAAGCCAAGGGTTATGGGGGAGGAAAAGCTTCCTTTAACGGAAAAGAAAAACCTCCAGCAGAACCAGCGGCTCAGGGTAGGCAGCCATCTGCCTTGACTGGTTGGGGTTAGTGGACAGAGGAGAGACAAAAGGAAAGAGTAGAGATGCAACAAACAATACAGATACTGGGCGACGTCCACAGATATTGGACCGGTCCAGAACCAGCAAACACACAGCAAGGACATTAGGAGAGCTAGAGACCTAGGGCAGAGGGAGGAAGCACAAAACTACAGGGAAGATGCAAGTTAGTATCACAGTATTACAAAATAGAAAATAAGACAATGAGAGGTGACTGGAGAGAGAAGAGAGATGGTGGGAGAGAGAGGAAGGGAAGAGATTTATGGACAGAGGTATAGGAAGAGTTAAAAGGGAGATAACGAGAAAGGTTGAAAGCAAAGCTCAGTGCATCACTGTCCCCCTGCAGCCTAGGACTACGCAGCAGAACTAAGGGATGATTAAGGCTTTTCCTGACCTCGACTTAACTATATGCTTTGTCAAAAAGGAACGTTTTAAGCCTAGTTTTAAAGGTACAGTGTGTGTCCGCATCCCGCACACATATTGGAAGTTGATTCCACAGGAGAGGAGCTCGGTAACTGAAGGCTCAGTAGTTCAGTAACTAATTCCAAATTCTCTGATCACAGTTTCTTAAATGTGAATATTTTCTGTGTTTTGTTTGTTTCTTTTACTGCCCTGACAGACAAAATGAAGTTGTGAACCAAACAAGATGTTTGAAGACAACTATGGCTCTTAGACTTTATCACATTTTTCCTTTTTTTTTTTTTTTGTGGAGCAAGCTATTGCTTAATTAATAAAAACAACACAATGAAAATAATAATTTGCTGCAAAAACTTTTACCTTACTCCAACAGAACATTTGCGTGGTGGGGTTGTGCATGGACACCTGCAAAAGATGACTCACTGCACAATTCTGCAGGTGGAGTAAGACATACAGTGTAATGCAAAGCTTGTGGATGGCTTCCCACAGTGTTCCACAATTTAAAGGTAGTCTCCAAATAATACAAAAATGTATGCAAACTGTTACCTCCTGAGAATTTAATCACATAAATTGGAGTAGAAATTAAAATGTATCTATTATTCTGATATTTCACATCATTATTAGAAGTGGAATTGACAAAAAAGGTGTATGTAACTTGGAACCTAAACTGTTTATATAAGGTTTTAATAATGATGATTTAACACATATGTAAGTACAGTATACTATTGTTTGGATATTTATATACAGTACTTTAATCGGAATTGCTCTGTTGCTGACAATAGTACATCGTCAAGGCCCAGATGTGAGGCTCAGGCACTTTCAAGCAGAACATGGATGCAGAGGGCGCCATGTGTTCTCGGGATTGTTTTGGAGCTGGAACGAGGCAGTAGTTGACTCCAGCTGTTGGGAATTTGACTGTTCTCTGGAATATCCAGGCTGGCGGAAGCGCAGGGGCCTCCTCAGTGTTCTGACGTCATGCACAGCTCCAGGGAATGCTTCACATTCCTCTTCCTGGCAGTCGTTAGGTCATTTCCAGCAAGCCAGGGAAAAACGCACAAGGATTATTTTCTGGAGCATTTGGGAGCAGAATGTGGAGTGAGCCAGAGGAGTGAGATTGAAAACACATGGTGTTAGTGTGAGCTAGAGTGTTTTTGGCTTTGGCATCTCTTCTCTCACTGATTTTACCCCTAAACAACTTTCACCCCCCCACTGTCCAGTCAAACACACCCACATGCTCTTTCAAAGAATTAATTTTTGCATAAATCCTACATCAAATGCCCTATATTTAATGGCCATAATGAGGAAAAAGTGACTAGTATTGTCTGATTCTGTGACCAGTAAGCCTACCTGGAAAAAAACGTAATGTCATTGTTGTTTCAAGTAAAATTCCTCTCAAACTTCCTTTGTGACACCTGAGGGTTAACCTCCCCCACAATTCCTGCAGTGAGTAGGTTGGCTCCGCCCTCCTCCCACACCTTGTTGTGAGTGGGCTGATGGTTCAGCGGAAATACCTGCATGGATTATTCACTTACAAGCTGTGACGCTAACAGCCGGGCCACTCCTTACCTGCTAATGATGACAACTGCCCACTCACCTGTTCACAATAGGGTCAGACTTCCTGTTCGAGTGCTGTACCTGTTTGCGTGAACAGCATGTTCTGCTCTACTAACAGTACACTGTGGGTTTTACTGATTACTGATCTCTGCTCTGATCTCTAGACTGATAAGTTTTGCTATCACACATTTGCACATGGGTGTTACTATGTGACATGTACAGGCAGAAGGCAGTTTTATGTGTGAAAAAAACAAAACAGTGATGGAAGAAATATCACATCATTTTCAAAAAAGATGAGTAATCTCAAGAAAAAGTAGAAGGTCTAAATGAATCGTCCCAGTCAATTGTGTATCATCATATTGGATACAGTATTGTCTGGTCACTCCTGAGTATAAGTCACACAAGCCAAAAAATGCATAATGAAGAAGATAAAAGCATATATAAGTCGCACTGGACTATACATCGCATTTTTTGGGGGAAATTTATTTTACAAAATCTGACACCAAGAACAGACATTTCATCTTGAAAGGCAAGTTATAGTAATAATAGAATAGAGAACAACCAACTGAACAGGTGTCTTGTATGTTAACGTAATAAAGTATACTAACAGTTATTCACATAAATATAGCAGGAAGAACATAATCTAACAAGTTCACTAAACTCACGATTTCACTCCTAATCGCTAAATCCTTTAAATTCTTCATCCTCTGTATCGCTACTGAACAACTCCGGAGGTAGACGAAGCGCTGCTTCCTCCTCTGCGTGGCTGTTGTCAGACTCTGTATCAGTTCCATTTCCAATTATTCCGGCCTTTCTGAATTCCGACAGGATGGTTTCGTTTGTCACTCAAGTCCATGGCTTGTCGATCCGTCTGATGACTTGCTGGAAAGTTGCATGGCGCATCCTCCAGGTTGCCATGAAGCTGTGCTCTCAGTGTGAAAATAACCAACACGTAAAATGTTTTAATATATAAGTCGTACCTGAGCATACGTCGCACCCCTAGCCAGATGATGGGGAAAAAAGTGCGACTTATAGTCCAGAAAATAGGGTGATTATTATTAATATATATGTGGCACTTGTATAGAGATACCTTATTATAACTACCCTTTATTGCTTTGAGGTTGTTTAATGCTTAACTTAAAAGTAAATATGGCTGAGGAAAAAAGTAGAAGGTTTCCATAGAGAATTTATAGGGCCCTTCTCCTTGTTTCTCACTGTGTCATGACTTATTCTTCTTTATTACAGTTTTGACTTACAGTATTTAGTATCTAAGATGTTTTTAAAAACGTAAAAACTAGTAAATGCCACATGTAGTTTGTGATGATTTTATAATATGACAAAGAAAAACATGTTTGAGCAGTTATGAAAGTGTAACTGCCAAATGTAATCCACTGGATTAATTTTTCAGCAACTGACTGATGGATGAGTCATGTTACTGTCTGCACCAGTATCACGTCCAATACAGTATGTACTGGATGTGGTTGATGTGTAATGTCATTTACCATATTTTCCGGGTGATATGTTGCTCCGGTATGTTAATTGCATGAGTCAAAAAATGCATAATGAAGAAGAAAAAAACATGTATTACTCGCTCTGCAGAACAGGTCGCATCTGTTTGGGGCTAAGGCGCGCCACCGTGTGTGCGCAATTGAGCTGTGCTGCGGCTCGTCTCCTCTAGCGGCGGTCAGTGTGACAAGCACCCTACACTCGAATTTATTCAAAATACAAGTCGCTCTGATGTATTTGTCGCTCCCCTCGCCAGACTATGCACAAAAACGTGACTTTTAATCAGGAAAATACGGTATAGTACCGGTAGTTGTTTTGATGTTACAATAGCTGATGCGGAACCATAACTGATTTTAAACTAATAACCTTTTTTTCTTTTACACATTGGGAAAAGCATTGATTCAAATGATTGCTGTGTCCATGCATGCTCATCTATCGCTATGTGTACATTTAGAAATATATAACTATTTTGTTCATATGTGATGACTTTGGTGTTTTTCATACTTGAAAACAATATTTGCTTTAGATTAACAGTATTGATATTCAGTGGTGTGAAAAAGTGTTTGCCCCTTCCTGATTTCTTATTTTTGTGTATATTTGCCACACTTAAATGTTTCCGATCATCAAACAAATTTAACTATTAGACAAGATGACACAAGTAAACACAAAATCCAGTTTTTTTAAATGAAGGTTTTTATTATTTGGGGGTGGGGTCCAAACCTACAGTGATGTGAAAAAAATTAGAGCACCCTACAAAAGCCTGTGTATTTTTGTAACAGTTTTGGGTACATGGATATTTAATCTCAATTGTAACAATACTAAGACATTAAAGTAATATAACTACATAATTAAAACTGAAGAAAGGTCTTTTCAAGACCTTCTGCAACATGTAATTCTACAAAAATGCATATTCTAATTGCGCAAGACGTTTCAATTCAATTTCAGTTCAATTTTATTTGTATAGTGCCAATCATAATCAAGGATTATCTCTAGGTTTTTCTCAATTAAAGGCCGAGACCTCAGACTATACAGAGAGTAAGCCCAACAGAACTACCGAGAGCAAGCAAGGGCGACGGGGGGAGGAAAAACTTCCTTTAACGGAAGAGAAAAACCTCCAGCAGAACCAACGGTGCAGGACAACTGCAACGGCTCAACCAGTTGCAGTTAGTGGACAGAGTAGAGATAGAACACAGACACTGGACAGGTCCACAATCAGCAAACACACAGCAAAGACATCAAGAGACCTAGAAACCTAGGGCAGAGGGAGGAAGCGCAAAACTACGGGGAAGATGCAAGTTAGTATCACAGTATTGGAAAAAATAAAATAAAGTTAGGACACCCCCACATTTATTCCTACTTAAAATGGCTCAACAAACACACAGGTGTATCACATCAGAGCCACATGATTAGAAGACTGTTACTCTGCATTGTGAATGAGGCTTGCCCTATTTAAACCTCAGACATTTAGTTTAGTATGCTCCTCACTGTTGAAGTGAGAGTGAGCACCATGATGAGAGCAAAAGAAAGAAAATTGTAGCAGTCGAGTATGGCAAGGGATACCAAGGACTGGCTGACAACTTAAGAAATGGAGAGTCCTGGGATGGCCGAGTCAAAGCCCAGATTTTAATCCCATTGAGATACTGTGGGATGACTTGAAATGGGCTGTAGATGCAAGAAACCCCACAAACATCTCACAGCTGAAACAATTCTTCATTGAGGACTAGGGCAAACTTTCTTCAGACCAATGTCAGAGACTGGTAGAAGGCTACAAGAAGCATCTCACTACAGTTATTTCACCCAAAGGGGGGTAACACTAGCTATTGGCACTGGGTGTCCTAACTTTTTCCTCAGAAAAATGACTGACTGGGCCACTCCAAAGTCTTCAGTTTGTTTTTCTTAAGCCATTCAGAGGTGGAATTGCCAGTGTATTTTGGATTATTGTCCTGTTGCAGAACCCTGGTGCACCTTAGCTTGAGGTCACGAGCAAATGGCTAGACATTCTCCTTTAGGACTTTTTGATAGACAGAATTCATGGTTCCATTTACCGCAGCAAGTCTTCCAGGCCATGAAGCACCAAAACAGCCCCGGACCATCAAACTACTACCACCACTATATTTTACTGTTGGTATGATGTTTTTTTCTGAAATACTGTGTTACTTTTACACTAGATGTAACAGGACACACACCTTGCAAAAAGTTCAACTTTTGTCTCGTCAGTCCACAGAGTATAGTCCCAAACATTTTGAGGATCATCAAGATGTTTTCTGGCCAAAACTGAAACCAGCCTTTTTGTTGCCAGCAGTAGTTTGCGTTTTGGAACTCTGCCATGCAGGACATTTTTGCCCAGTCTCTTTCTTATGGGAGTTATGAACACTGAGCTTAACCAAGGCAAATTTCCTCCAGCGCTGTAAAAGACTCGTTGCCAGTTGTTGCCAATGTTTGAGTGCAGTTGTTGCTGCTAAGGGTGGTCCAACCAGTTATTAGGTTTAGGGGGCAATCAGTTTTTCACACAGGGCCATATAGGTTTGGATTTTTTCCCCCTTAAAAATAAAAACCTTCATTTAAAAACTGTATTTTGTGTTTCATTGTATTATCTTTGTCTAATATTTAAATTTGTTTGATCTGAAACATTTAAGTGTGGCAAATACACTAAAAGTAAGAAATCAAGAAGGGGGCGAACACTTTTTCACACCACTGTAATTGATTTCTAAAGAATAAGCCTCATAATTTTTTTTTTTTTGCTTGCATTTATCCTAGTGAATGGCTATGGCTCAGCTATCAATGTAGGTGTGAGATGAGCTGTGACTTGCACAGTAGTTTCAGTCACAGAGGGCATTTGGCTCTGACTCAGTGATAAGCCATCGCATTACTATTCAAGTCACATGTGGGAAAAATTAAGTTGTAACGCAAACAAACAACATGCCGTATAATTATCTGGGGTTTTTTTTTTTTTTTTATTGAGACCCAACACAGCTCAGAGGTTTGTTATTTGCCCTCACCATAAATGTGAACATCAAGTGGAATAGTTCAACATCTCCTGCACCTACACAAGACTGAAATTTAATCTTGTGAAAATGATAGGGTGCCAAAAGAGCACTTCAGGTCACGTAGTCACACACTTCTAAATTGCCCTTTTCATCGGCAAAGTCTCTGTCTGTTTGATTATGACGGATGTAGAAGCATTTTTCCACAGATGATGTCACGTTTGGAAAATGTTTTAATCGAGCTGTGCAGGGCTGCTATGTAGTGTTTAAGAACTTCAAGCATGTGGAAAATGTATCTATTATCACAAATGCTTTTTCTTGGAGGAGGTAAATGTATTTGAACTTGTACCCTGTTCTTGGTGGTACATGTTGAGCAGCTCTGTGGAGGTGGAAGGCGCCTTATCTGAGTTTGACATTCAAACTGTCTCAAGCTTTCAGGCCCCCCCTTCCCCCCACACACACACATTTGTGCAACCTCCTATTGTGCTTTATGTAAAATCAGAACTTCTGCTCAATTGCACCACAAGCAGCATATAGCATGTTGAAATCTTAAGTTTAAACTGACTAATTTTCTTTCATTTGCAGGCAGAGTCTTTCCATAGACGGCTTCAGTTGTGCTATTATTCTGAACACACACTTCAGCCAGAAGCTCCACTCTGCATCCAAGTCAGTCGGCATGTCCACTTCAAACCTGCTGTCTGCAGTGAAGTGTCCACCATATTTACTGGATAAAGTATTTGGACTGCTAACGGAAAGCAATGTCAAACAGGTATATTAGATTTGATAAAATTAGTGCTGTCAAAATGAACGCGTTAATCCAGATTAAACCATTTGCATGATTAATTAGATTAACATTTTTAATGCGTCAATGTGATTAAAGCGATTAACGCACTCAAATATCAAGGAAAAAGTGACGAAATCTTATGTTGCATTTGACCCACCTCACTGCCAACTTTTTGAGTATTTACTGCTTCTAAGTCAATTTAAATGTAAAAGTATAAGTCTTCACATTTTGAAATAAATTACATTAGTTACTGATGAAGGTAGTGAACCAAGTGTAAAAGAAGCAAAAATATCTCAGCCGAACATTACAGAGGTTCTGTAAAGTTCTACAAAGCAGGTGTAGTAATTGGCTTTAGTTGCACAAGTTTAAATTAATAAAATATATACATATACCACTTATTTTACATAGTCGAGTGTCTATATCACCTTGTATCATGAGTGTTTTTGCTCCCACAAATTGAAAAACAAAAGGATATTAATCTTGATTAATCAAATTTAATCCAGTGACCCTATGATTAATCAGATTAAAATTTTTAATCGTTTGACAGCCCTAATAAAAATACAGCGAAGTGCTTTGAATAAAACATTATGTTAAACAGAGACTCACATATGATAGCTGCACAATCAGCCCAAAGTAATACAAAACATGTCATTATCCCAGTGCATCAGCATGTAAAAGTGCTTAGGTTAGTGTCGTCATGTATGTCCATTGACATTTAGTTGCTTAAACGTTAAAGAAAGCTTATCTCAGTGTTGTTCATATATGTTCATGCAAATTTATTTTTCAGAGTTTATCAGTTTGAACTTAACCTCAGTGGAGCGTCCTAACTTCATCAGTGGCACAGGTGCATTCAGTCTTTGTTGTACAGTGGTACCTCGGACAACGAACTCTTCTGACAATGAAAAATTTGGATACCGAAGGAAAAAAACTGCAAAAAAATTCATTTGGACAACGAAAAGTAATCGGTTAACGAATAGTCACTTCCGGGTCTTGGACGTGAAAGATCCAGAAGTTAACAGCTGTTAGCCAAGCTAACAAAGGCTAGCGGCTAACAGCCATTAGCTTGTGTTATGGAGAGGTTACTGCTGTTTTGGAGCAAAGAGAAGAAATCGCCATTGGGCAGCGGTGTATCGGCCTCTGGCCCAAGGGCAGCCTCGTCCGGGCCAGCCTCGTCCCCCCGGCGTCCCGGCCGGCCTCGTCCCCCCGGCGTCCCGGCCGGCCTCG
>JAQQAE010021022.1:0-10553 GCA_029823295.1 Pseudamia nigra | reverse complement strand
GCATCACTGTATAAGCCGCAGGGTCGGCAATGTGTGAAAAAAGCCGCGGCCTATAGTGTGAATTTTACGGTAAATGAAAAAAAGTATGCAAGAAATTTAACAAAATAAGCAACAACATGTAATAAAATTAGTAAAATATAGAACAAAATGGGACCAAAAATGCGTAATAATCTGACATAGCTACATTTTCAACTGTAGGCTAAATGAATCTACAACTTTTTTTTAAATTTACACTTTAAATGTAAGAAAAGCACATACATTGCTTGGCCTTTAGCATTCGCTGTGGCATCATTTCCATAAGCTTCTGCAATGTCACAATATTAATTTCCATCTAGAGTTGCATTAATTTGTCGCTAAGATCTTGTTGATGGGCGAGTCGGACCACTGCACAAAGTCTTCTCCAGCACATCCCAAAGATTCTCAAAGGGGTTAAGATCTGGGATCTGTAGAGGCCAATCCATGTATGAAAATGATGTCTCATGC
This sequence comes from Pseudamia nigra, assembly GCA_029823295.1. Lineage (NCBI taxonomy): Eukaryota > Metazoa > Chordata > Actinopteri > Kurtiformes > Apogonidae > Pseudamia > Pseudamia nigra. The sequence continues at coordinate 10,070 of JAQQAE010021022.1, read as the reverse complement.
TCCCTGAACTGCTCAATATTTGAGCCTGATGAATCCTGGCATTGTCATCTTGGAATATGCCCGCGTCATCAGGGAAGAAAAATCCATTGATGGAATAACCTGGTCATTCAGTATATTCAGGTCGTCAGCTGACCTCATTCTTTGAGCACATACTGTTGCTGAACCTAGACCAACTGCGGCCATTGTTACACTTCTTGTCATAAATAAACATGAATACAATTTTTCAATTGTGTCCACAGTGTCAGCAATTTTAGGATATTTCCTGTATATTACAAAGAAGATGCTGGGTGAATAAACAGCCCTGGTGGAGGTCTGTACTTTCTGAGTGTCCTCTAGTTGATTTTTGTTTTAATTATTTTGTTTATTTCATGTTCATACCTGTGTATTTTTATTACATTCTTCATTTTTGATACTGTTCCAGATTACTTTGTTCATTTTTTGGCATGGATGTAGGTAAAAGGGCAGATCCAGGAACTTTTAATTACTTTCTTTAACATGGAGAGAGAAGACATTTTCACTAACTTCTTAGTGAATAATGTATGGATTTTGATGGGAAAAAAATCATATATATATTTAGGAGAAAGGTTTCTATTAATATCTCAACTTTGGTGCAGATCCAAGTAAAAACCAGGATTTGGTGGGTTGAAATACAGTATATTTGTTTAATCTGTTGTGCAATAACAAACAGGGCCAAAGGCTTGAATCTACCACCAAAGCTGAGATGATGGGGAGTGAATAAACTGTATCTATGATATATTTAATGTATATTCAGTCGAGCATGGAGTGGAGCAGTGCACTATGGTCCCTGGCAGAAGTCTTCCCTCTACTGAATGCCATTCTAGTTTTCTTTGTTTTTTTGTTCTCTTCTTTTTGTTGCTTTAATGCTTATTTTCAACGTGAAGAAAATAAGCACAGTGTTAATTCTTTACACTTTATCTTTAACATTTAAATCGTAAAAGCATAAAAATGCTGTCTTATGTGGATTTTTGACTTGGTCCCAAGAAAATGCCGGATTTCTTTTTTGTGTCTTCAGCCAAAAATGTATGGGAAACGCTAATCTAAAGAAGCATGTAATAAGCCCCATTATGTAGTCATAGTCACTTTGTATAGACAATGATGAGGGTGATGGAGCTTTTCTTTCACTTCTATTTATTTCCTCATTTTCATTTTCAGCTGTGCACAATGTTTCCTATCCTGTAAAAGCTAAACTGAAAAACTGGTAGGTCCACCAGAAAAAGCAGAGTGAGTTCCCCATTCAGTGCGAGCAGCTGCAGCCCTTATAACTGATAACATCCTCTGTTTGACTCTCGCTTCTCCGGTTTCTCTGAGTGGGGAACATTTTCTTTTTGTACGTGTTCGCAAATATTGATCAGCCTGAGTATAGGAATTCCTAAATTGAGTTGTGTTTATCCTTTAAGCTTTTCAACACAGTGACGAAGCCTTTGAGTTCACGAGTTGAGCGGACTGACGGCCTCATTCTCTGAAGTGTCAAATAAACAGAAGACTTTCACATGAAGTCACAATATACACAGCTAAGCTAACAGTAAACATGAGAGAGAAAATGAGGGAAGCGGAAAGAGAGGGGAGAATAAAAGACTGATGGTGGCAGAAGACAAGACGATGGAAATCAAGTAGAGATTTCACAGCCCTGAAGCAAAGCATGGGGATGCTGACTAGAGCTGGGCCACAAACACTGTCATTGTGAAATATTGTAAACTGTAAAATTTAATAAAGATGATTTATCGTGGTATACATTTTTACTGTGAAAATGCATTTTAATTAGGTGTTGAAATTTACATAAAGTGGGGGTGTAACTTAAAAGTGGAGAAAACTGACAGAAAGCCACACAACAAAATGGTCACTAGGACAAACTAGACATTTTGAATTTTTGGAACTTGTGACATTACAGATTACACACAGTCAAGCTAAAACGAGCTAAGTTATTTACACATCAGGTGTGTTATTTTCATGTTATTCATTTGCACATCATTTTATTTTTTTTGAACCACTGTTTATGTAATGAGTACTTTCACACATAATGCAACGATAATGCAGCAATAAAGTGACATTTCATTTTGTTACATTACGGTTGATTTTTTTCTGAGTTTTACAACATGAATACATTCATCATCCAATCAACTGTGTGAAACAGACTTCGCATGACAAAGATGAGAATGTAGGCTACTGTACCTGTTGTGAAGCCACTGATTTATATGAAAAAGATCTTTCAGCTATGCCCGTTGTCACCTCCAATCAGTTTTACATCGGATATGCTTCCTGACATAGCCCCTCTCCGTCTATCTGGGCTTGGGACTGGCACTAGAACTACTTGCTAGTGGCTGGATTTCTTTAATTAAAAAAAAGATTAAACTGAAAAGGAAACTGCACTGACGAAGAACACATCAACAACTGGACTACAAGGACAGTGAGGAGTTTGTGCCTCATGAACGTCAGACAAATCAGATCGATTTCATACCAGGTGTGTTTTTACCTGGACACAGACCCAGAGAAAAAGAAAACATTGGATACACTTAATGGAAGAACAGACAGAGACAAAAAAGGTATCCATTCTGCTCCAGGTGATGATAAATCATTTCTATTTCTGTCCAACAAGCTGAGGCAAACATATTCAAAAGATTTAACTGAAAACTGTTGAAACTGTCACAGAGTGCCTGCCATTGGCTCAGGCCCAATCACAGCAACGGGGGCTTTATACCCAGCTCAGATCCCCTGCCCTGTGCCATAACCCAAAAAATTCTCTGGTTTCTTCAAATTTCATTCAGAACGAAAAGTCAGCCTTTAACTTTCATAAAATTGTGAATTCATCATGGTAACGATCAGTATCAACTGATATGAAAATTTTTACCGTGAGAACATTTTTATCCACACTCTTACAGTGAGACATGGAGAAGACGTTGACCATGACCTTGTCTGAGCGCGCTCACGGCATTTTACTCAACTACTTTCCCCTGCTGTGCATGTGTGTTAGTCTGCATATATGTGTGTGTTGGTGTGGAGTGGCCCCATTATTGATAGCTCTAACAAGTCTGGGTCAAAGGTCAGACAGTGGTGAGTGGAAAAGGATGGAGTAAGACTGTTAAGAAACCTTTAAACGTCACCTGCCTTCACACACACACACACACACACACACCCACCAATACACACTCTCACACACACAGTGGATCATGGCTGATTGTTACCAGACCATTTTTAAACACCTCCCTAGTGCCTCTGTTAGTCTCCACCACAGAGATGAGAAGCCTTCACACACATCCTACTTTACACAACATGTTCTGAGTTCAGCTGAGTGTAATAGAGCAACCATTATGCAAACTCTGTGTTTCTCATACTCCGGGTCGGGACTCAAAAGGGGTCATGAGACCTTTTTAACTGGGTTGCTAGTCACTGGCCACTTTATTATTTTGTTCACTTCCTTGACTGTTGTTCATTTTGTGGATTACGTTAATTTGTTTTAATGAGACATTTGCAGTTGCAGTGGACCAGCCATGTCTATTTGCATGGCTTTACCTTTGACACAAGCTTATGCTACTGGCAAGATCAACGAGCTAATCCTTTGTGAGCACAGGAAGGCTCACCGGACCAGAGCCATGGGGACCTGGGAGTTGGTTATTGACATGAGCTAGAGGGTCCAGCCTTGCCGTGCGGGGGCAGCTCCAGCTGTTCTGGGTCCTCCAGGGGGACTGTGAGAGCCTTTGAGAAAGTCTGTGTGCAATGAAAAGCACCACAATGAAAATGGAGGGTTGGTCCAGGGCTGCTTGGACCACCATCCAAAGATGGGCTCTGTTGTGGGACAGATGAGGTATTTCAATCTCGCTGCCTGTGCCACGGGCATGGGAGGAGCATTAGGGAAGGGGTTCCACAATTGACCCTCACAGCCACTAAACCAGCTGCCTGAAACTACAATCATTGGGGGAGGCCCACTGGTGGTGGTTCACATTTGCTGGTTGGTGGTGGGTTCAATTTCATTGCAGTCCAGCAGGGCCTTTTTGTGTACATGCAGAAAGGGTTTCACATACTCTTGCTTCCTCAAGAACCCAAAACGTACACCTTAATACGTTCAGTGGTCATGCAAAATTCTCATAGATGTGAATATGAATTTTCAACTGCATGTGGCACCCATTTGTTTAAACTGGCATGTCAAGGGTGAACCCTGCCTTCCTACTAACTCAGCTGCAAAACACTCATGGAAAATGTGTTTTCCAACATGTCTTAGGTGACCTTGACCGATCCACCCCAGCCGTGAATCACCTCGAGATACTGTATCCACCTGAGTAATATTCCCACCAAGTTGGGTGAAAATCCATCCAGGTGTTCTCAATTTATCCTGTGGGCACACACAAGTACATTATCATTGACCTTGACTTTTGACCTATCAGCCCAAAAAGTTCATCAGTTTAGGATAACCAACCAAGTGATATTCCCACCATGTTTGGTGAAAATCCGCTCAGGTGTTTTCAAGTTATCCTGTGGACACACACACACACACACACACACACAATACTCTGCTTGTTGCTTTGCACAGGGTAATAATAGGTAAATGACCATCTGGTTTGTTCAAATTTCACCCTTGACCCAGAAGCAGCCTTTAACATTGAGTGAAATAATGATTTGATATTTATTGTGGATAATTATCAACACTGTCTGACCATGAAAGTACTGCCCTGCCTTAGTCAATTCCACTTGGCTTCATTCTTTAGTGTGAATAATAATAACTGATTCAAGACACCCAAAGCGCTTTACACTGAATCCATTATTCATTCAGTCCACAGTCACACACTGATGGTGTAAGCTACATCTGTAGCCACAGCTGCCCTGAGGCAGGCTGAAGGAACCATGGCTGCTAATCCACACAAACAATTACAGCACCTGCTCTGAAAGTGTGGCGCCACTGCCTTTTCTAACATCAAAACGGGAATGAGGTTGTAAGAAAACAAATTTGTATGCAGGTCTGGAATCTTACACAAGTCAATTATGTGAGAAAATAACATTCACTGTTGATTCATTGTCATCGTAAGTTCTGCTGCATCAATATTATTCAATAATATTTCATCATTATTATCACCTAAAATCTGTTTTCATATTTACCTCTAAATTGAAACAAAGGCAGCCAACTAAAAAGGAGTCTAAAATATACCTTAAATAAACCTTAAATGTTTACATAATGCATTTTTGTATGGAAACCTAGAATTGTCAAACCTGGGGAAAAAACTGGATAAGTATTACATTATAATGTGGTACCTTGTCTTGTGAAAACACTATGAATTTCACATTATAATGTGGTAAATACTTATTCAAACAGGACACACCTTGTCTGTCAGTTTTTTCAACATTGTACTTTAATACTGAAGACATCCAAACTCTGAAATGACAGTAATACACAGTGTTTAAAATAATAAAAAATAAAAAACACTGAAGGACAGTGTCCAAGCCTTTAATTGGTAGCGTGCATATATTTATTCACTAAACAACACACAGTTCACTTAACCATCAGTAGGATGTCTCTGAAGTAGCAGCAGATCACAGTCATGTGACATTACTGACCAGTCGCTGTTTTCCAATTAATGCTGCTTTAAGTAAGAGTCAAGACACCGACATCAACATGTTGAAAAACTATGAATGCCTCTTTAAGGCAAGTTTCGTGTTGTAACAATACAGGTGTTTATGATTTTACATGATAAAGTATCACATTATAACATGATAATTTTGTATCACATTATAACATGAAATGATTCACATTGTAATGTGATACTGATCCATTTTCCCTGTCACTTGACACCTCTACATTTCCACACGTTTGCACGTGTGCACAACAGCAGCAATAACGACAGGTTTCTGTAGCGACTGACTCTTCAAGTGAATTTGTGAACTGACCCTCACACGGGACAACCTTGTATTTGTCTACCTTGACGAATGCGACAAGGCCATGTTTTGACTGTTGCACTTGAGACTATTTGAAAATAACAAAGCTCATACATGTTCGTTCATTTGTTCTATCATTCACGTAGTAAACAGAGCAGATCACTTTGTTCCAGGGAAGCCAGTGTTTCTCAAAACACAAAACCACATTGTAGACCTACCGGCCCAGACTCACTGTGTGTATTACGCGTGTTAAGATGACAAAACACACTCAGCCGGGTTCACATGAGGTGGAATTGGATTGACTGTATTATTTTATTAATCCCCTCTGAATTTTATGGACACATTTTTCATAATTCTTAGAATCTGACAGTGAAATGTGGATTTTTTTTCTTGCACAAAGCACAAAGATAATGTATTGTCTTGTACTAAATTGCTGAACAATTCCTGTGAGTCTACAATTGTTTCCCCATTAGGTTATTGGCTTAAAACCAAGTGTCCGAGCACACTTCCAAATCCAGGTTTATGGACGATCCCATAATTTTAACTGACAAATCCTCTATTTTCTTTCTTTTTCTGTAGGTCTTCGTTTCCATACCAGTCAGTCACGCAAACAGATAAGAAATGCAGGCCACCCAAACTCGGGGCTCCAGAGTTCCTCGTGCGGTCAGAGTGAGTTAACCGTTACCAGTGAAATGTCAGTGCTGTGTTTACCAGCCTGCACTGCTGCACCGCTCTATCCATCTCCACATTCCTCCTTTACAAATTACATTTGTCATTCTGAAAGCTGATGGTTTACATTGGCATGCTTTGAACCTTGTGTGCGTCTATGCATGCGTCTACGTTTGCACGACCCACAAAGTTCAGACTAAGTTATCTCAAAAAGACTAATACGTTTTTTACACCCCAACACGAAAAAGATCTTTGCATAGGGATAGGCGATAAAGCAATAATTACCGTGATATATTTTTATATCATGATTTTTTCTAACTTTTATTTTGTTCTCAGTGATTACATTTGCATTAGAGCTGCACAATTTGGTCAAAAATTCATAATACGATTACTGTGGGCAATATTTTGATTGCGATTTGAGTCCACCTGGGTGACCGTCATGGAAAATACACATATTACTTGTTCTGAAATGTCAAAACAAATGTACAGAAAAATACAAAAAAAATACAAAAATTTATAATTTTAAAGTTAGAATTTTTTTGTATGTTTCACACTGGACCCATCATGGTACAACCAAGATTGTGTTGTTTTTCCGTTTCTGCAATTTAGATCACCCTAAAACCTCCTGAACATGGATCTTTTACTTGTGATTTTGCATTAACATAGTTGCACTCTGATATTGTGATTATGAATGCATCATAATTAATAGCATTTTCTCCTAATTCAAAAAAAGGCAATATGCTAATGTTTGTTTACATGTCCAAAAACAATTAATCTTGTACTTATATCATTACAATGCAGTTCCCAATTGTAAGGACGTTTTCAACTGGTGGCAGATGTTCACACACGCAGACTAGGCAATCTGTGACATTGTAAGTGCAGTTTGATTGAGTAGTGTCCACCTTTCTCTGGCCCAGCTGTAAAAGCTGTGTTTTCACACAGTACAGTTGCTCACACACAAGCACAGGTACGCAATGTTCACATGATGTATAAATCTCGTCTCCTGCTGCCGCTGCAAAAATTCTCTTATGCTGGCTGCGTGAAAATTAATTGAAAAATCACCACTTTACATAACTGACAAAACCAGGAGTTACCAAAACAACTGAAAATGAACCATAATCAGTGAAGTTGCATGTATCGCATACAACGTGAAGACCCGATACAATATACATCTAGTGTCGCCATGAGAAAATTTGTCTTGATCTCAAGTGCTGGTCTTTACTGCCTCAATAACAGGGACTCAGTAACAAAGCAATGTGTGAAAGGCTACGAGAACAGCAACAACAAGCATGCTAATAGCAAGACAGGAGACTCATTAATAGTCATCACTCAATAACCACCAACAAATCCATTACTTACATCTTGTATCGAAGCTAAAATAGAAATAACATTTAAGGTAAACTCAAACTACTGTTTTACAGCATGATGATGCATCTGGAGGACGATCACAGCTCGGCATAGTGCCGGACAACTGGGATTAGTCTGAATACATCAGTACTTTTTGATTCCTTCAAACGCCAGTATCAGTTGTAATGATTAAACATTTGTGTTATTTCCACATATGCAAAAACCTGTGGATGTCCTCTTTCATAATGTTTAACAGTATGAATATTTCTCATTGTGACTATGCATGTGGACTTGAATTTGGAGTGTCGATCTCTACCAAAACCTGCTCATGTTATTCTTGTACAGTTGTGTCGTTTACGAAGTATTCCTCTTTTAAAATGTGTTCACTTTCATATCACTTTCATCTCATTGGATGTTTTCCATCATTTTCAACTTATTGCATCTTTTGTGGATCGTTTAATTGACTGGTTTCTTCAACCATGACTTATTGATATTGACTGATATAAAATGTTTATTTTTTTTGTCTCTCCCTTTGTGTGTGTGTGATCTCCTACCTGTTATTGTGATGTTACTGTAGATGTTGGAGAGTTGCTCTTTCAGCAGGACGAGCTGTGTGCTGGCAGCTTTCTCTCTCTGCAGCTCCAGCATGATGTCAGGATGATTGGCCAGTTTGCAGCCCTTCTGCTTGTCCAATGCGATGTCACTGCGCACTATATCTGCAAGGCAGCAATAACGCACACATAAAGGCTGCTTTAATAGGCTTTTGTGGTTGACGGTATGGATTTTTGGATTTCTTTATGAGGATCAAATCAAAAGTCACCGAAAAATGTTTCCAGCTTTTTATAAACTGATTGCACATTTTTTTAGACTAACTATTTCAAATGCTGTTGTTCCATCATTTTATTTCACAAATAATCAGCGAGTGGACAAAGTCAAAGGTACAGCTTTGATTTGAAAACTGGGGAGGACACACACTTTGATTTCTGTTTTCGGATGAGTGGACAATAAAAATAAACTGAAGCAAGCAAAACTGAACACAGAAATTCAATAAATGAACAAGAAAATGAACAAAATAAGCAACAAAATGATTAAAGCTGAACAAACAGAAACAGTATCATCAAAAAGCAAATAAAGAAAAAAGAACAAGCATCATAAATGACCATAACATACAACCATCTTTATAAATTGCTAGTAAAACACTTGTAAAAGCATGAATTTAAACAGTTTTATTGGGAGGAATAAATGTAACTAATACTGAAGGTATTAGTAACATTTCGGGGGCAGGTCGTAACCCCCCTGCCCCGGAAAAATCCACACTTACGGACAACTTAATTTGCATAGTCACAGGCAGTGCTGCTCCACAACTGGACTGTGGTGATAATGTCACACAGAGCAGCCTGGAGGACTCTGAGTATGTGTAGCTTTCTCCTTAACTCAACCTGGTTTGAAGGTGAGAAGGAATGAAGTCCATTCTGTCTTTTCTGAATATTCCAAAGAGGACTCGAGAAGGGTTCAACAATGGCACCGATGCATGACTTGCGAGGTTGCACATACAAAACTACAATTTCCTAATTACAGTTTATGATTTCCAACAGTTAAATATGTCATTTTGAAGAGAAGTGTGTTTGATAAATTTTAGCTTTTATGTAATTGAAAACATGCTAACAGTTTAATAACAAATAGAAACATTTAACAAAACACGTGTTGAGTGGTAACAAAAGCATAAATCTTTTTCTTTTTAAATTTTTGCAATACAGTGGTCCCTCCCTATTGCGGTTCACCTTTCGCAGTTTTTTCTTGTGCAATTTTCATGTATTTTTTATACAGCGTATGAACGCACATTGTGTTCTGCGCCCTGATTGGCTAAGGCCATTGTCAGTCAATCTCCGTGGTGCTGTGTCTCCTGTGCTGTGCAGTGCAGAGTGCGTTCAGCTTCACCACACTTGCACGGGTGTTCGATCGCTGGTGTGACTGAAGTGCTGTGTGTTTGTGGGTTTTCTCTCCGACGGCGGGGCCGGGGGGGCTGTGTCGCATGGGTCACTATTGGTGGTTTCTTGTGTATCCAGCTTCGTAGGTTGATTGTTGAAATTAAATTTGTTGTTTCTGGAGGCCATCCTGTTCTTTTTGTAGGAAAGCGTTTGGTTTTTTTTGTTTCTCAAAAAAATATTTGGGGC
>JAQQAE010021021.1:0-10554 GCA_029823295.1 Pseudamia nigra | reverse complement strand
AACCCTCTGCATTTATCCGGGCTTGGGACCGGCGTAAGAAAGAACACTGGCTTGTGCCCCCCCTCACGGCTGCATTAGTGATTAATCTGTGTTAATGGGTGTAATTGCGGATGTTGAGTTATAGTGCATTGTGCATACTGTACGTTAATTGCATTAAAATTTTAATCAAATTTATCATGCAAATGAATTAATCTGGATTAATGCATTCATTTTGACAGCCCTAAAAAAATATAATCAAGACGATGAACAAAAACCTGAATAAAGTAAATGATATGAGAAAACACAAAATCATTCAAAGATTATTTAAGATGAACAAATTGAGAAATAAAAATTGAAGCAAATATACAAAACAAACGATGAGGAAAAAATTACACAACCACGAAAAACTAAAATTGAACAAAAAATGTACAAAACAAGCAGTATAATAAAGAAAATGAACAAAATAAGCAAAGAAATGAGCAAAATAAATGGCCAAATAAGAAAACTGACAAAATGATCAAGAAAATAAATCAGAAAAACCAAAATATGAGAAAAAAAACAACACAACCTCCTCAAAAAAGATTCAAAATGACCGAAATATGGTGCAAAACAATCATTATAATAAAGAAAATGACCAAAATCAGCAACAGAATGGACAAACTTGAACAAAAATGAACAGTGTCATGAAAAAAAATACACAAAATAAGCAAAGAAATGAGCAACATAAATGGCCAAATAAGAAAACTGACAAAATTATCAAGAAAATAAACAAGAAAAACAAAATACGAGAGAAAAACAACACAACCTCCGCAAACAAAGATTCAAAATGACCAAAATAGGGTAAAATCTATCAGTATAATAAAGAAAATGAACAAAATCAGCAACAAAATGCATAAACATGAACAAAAATTAACCATTTAAGCCCCAAAATCAACAAAAAATCAAAGGACAAAAGTTACAAATCTGCAAAAATGTCATTATTGATGTAGAGCACGGTCATTTCACACCTGTATTCACAAGTATGGTTTGTGGGATGAGATCATTCCTGGGAGTGGGACACGCTGAGAGCATGAGTCATAGTGAGTAAAAATCAGTGTACTGCTTCTTTAAGTGGGCACTGTTCTTGCAGACAGAGCTGTGCACTTCCTGTGCTTCACTTTCGACTTTGAACTGACTGAGCAGCTGCAACACAGAGTCTCTTATGAGTCAGAATCAGTCGTTCTCAACAGAAGAGAACGGACGATGGCGGCATCAGAGTGGGTGTGCAGCGCCTCCGCAATGAGAGCATGGGAGGTAACAGACAAAATGTGGACGCCTGTCAATAATATGTCCTGATAGGGGGGATATAAACTGGAAGCAAATCATACCCCTTAACCTGTCTGTTTCTCAGTCCCCAGATTATGAGCCGTCACTTCCTGTCTCAGAAAAGTCCAACCCCCTGACCTGCGACATCGACAGAGCTCCAGCCAATCACATCGTGAGAATGTTACAGGCCTGTGACGCGCAAATGTTTCAAGAGGAGGAGGCAGGAAGTCCATATCAGGTAAAGGTCAAGGGTCAGGGTATTAGAATTGTACCGGGAGTAATGCAAAAGTGGGTGTGACTTTTTCACATGGCATGTGTTTTTTTAAAGTAGCTCATCCTCCGTGTAAAGGTGCGACTCAACATTTTAGCGGTGTAACTCAAATGCCTTGTCTTGAGATATGAGCATGAAAAGGAACCAACATCAAAACAGTCCATTTGAGTAACTAACATATAATGTTAACATCTATCATTAAAAAAATTCCCATTGTGACCACTTTTGTGTTACTTTTGGCACAGTCCTAGTATTTTTCACTGTTAAAACTGAACAAAAGTGTCCTAAAAGCACCTGAAATGTCTTAAAAATGCATTCAGATCAACTCATTTACATCTGTCTGCTCAGAGGCTTCTGAGTGAGCAGGTGGTGACAACCATGATGGCAGTCGCACAGAGGGTGGAGCTTGTTCTCAAGGTAGTTTCTCTTCAAATCAGTAATCGATAAATCAATAATTATTGCTACTATGATGTATTTTTATATTATGATAATCATGTGCATTGCAATATACATTTTTATTTAATCTTGAGGGTGTATTTTGGTCATATTTTCAGTTAAAATCCTCTAAAAGTGTATGATTGTTTTGTCGATCAGGAGCTTGAGTTTGTTATGACCATAGCTTGTTAGGGGGAAGGGGAAGAAAATAAAATAACAGGAAATAGGTAATAAATAAAGTGTTTGAGCACCTGACTTGTAAACCTAGAGAAATCTGGGCATCTCTTTCCAAATCTCTAGCAATCTTTATCAAAACTGACCTGTTCATAGGCACTACGTTGAGAAGCAAAAATTAATAAAATAGTGAACGAAGTGAATAAAAATTTAAATGCATAGTACATTTTTATTGATGGTTAATGTATTTGTTCATTTTGTTGATTTGTTAATTGTTAAGCATTGATTAAAAAGGGTCTTACAACAATTTGGTTCACAAAGCAAAACAAAAAAAACAGCATTGCTGGTGTTACGTCCTGGCACCAATCACTGATCGGGCTCATCCGGTCCAATTGACAATCCACACAGGTGGGGTTTTGTTTCGTTACGTCTGTGTCATTTTTGTCTTTTCCTTCCTTTTTCAATCTTTTCACCTTTTTCTACATGACATACTGTTATAGCCCAGTCATCCTGCGCCGCCTTCTCTCTGCACTGAAATGTTTTTCTTGTCTCTGTCATGGTATGCCTATTGGACTGTGCGAGGCTTCAACCACATCCTGTGGGAGGTGGGGGACATTGAGTCCAAGTGGCCCTTGTTCCGTGCCTTCATGGTCGAGGCGGCTGACCAGAGCTGCGGTCGCAAGGTGGTTGGTGCCTGTTATGGCACCTGTTGGTGGACACCGGCAGTGAAGGTACATCGGTCTGTCGTCGTGCAGAAGGAACTGAGCCAAAAGGCAAAGCTTTCAATTTTGCGGTCGATCTACGTTCCTACCCTCACCTACGGTCATGAGCTTTGGGTCATGACCGAAAGAACAAGTTGCAGGATACAAGCGGCCAAAATGAGTTTCTTCTGCAAGGTGGCAGGGCTGTCCTTTAGAGGAGCTCAATCATCCGTGAGGGGCTCAGAGTAGAGCCACTGCTCCTCCATGAGAGGAGTCAGATGAGGTGGCTTGGGCATCTGGTTCAGATGCCTCCTGGATGCCTTGCTGGTGAGGTGTTCTGAGCATGTCCCACTGGGAGGAGGCCCCGGGGAAGACCCAGGATGCGCTGGGGGGACTATGCCGTTTGGCTGGCCTGGGAACACCTCGGAATCCCCCCAGAAGAGCTGGATGAAGTAGCCGGGGAGAGAGAAGTCAGGGCTGCTCAGGCTCAGGCTGCTGCCCCTGCAACCCAATCCCCTGCAAAAGAGGTAGAAGATGGATGGATGGATGGTCCCTCTTATCAAAACCAAAAGGGATGGGACTTCTGGAGGAGGCTTGGCTGTGGGCAGGTGCAGGCTCGCACAGTCCAATTTACATATGTCACAAACAGGGATCGGTGCTGGCGCACAGTGGTATAAAAACCGCAGTCATCGTTTAGTTTGACAAATAAAATGAATAAAACAAGCAGTAAATCACTAAACCAGGGAGTACATGTTGGGATTTGTATAGTTACTTCAATGTATTTTTTGTCAATTCATTTCTTTTTTAATCTTTTCACCTTTGTCTACCTAAATCAGTGTGAAATGTTAAATTGTACGAGCCCTGACCACGGATTTGATCCTGCCAGTAGCCATGCCCTTCTCTACGACTGACTAGACCGTATCCCTGCCTCGCTATCCAATCAGAAACCAGAGAGACCTCGCTAGTAAACCTCGTTAACACATCTTTTGATTGATAGCATGTACTGGTGATGCTCTTAGTAGCATTTTGTTGTTGGGCCAGGTTCATCACCCACCACATCATTCTTTTAGTTTCAAAATGTGTTAGCTTCACAAGCTAAAGATGCTACTCAGTGTTGTGTGTTGTTTGGTTAGTCACAGGTTACTATTAATAAGTTAAATTAAGTATTTTATGTTGTTTTCTCTTCTTTTTTGCATAGTGAGGAGGCTTTGAAAACTCATCAGACATCCTAGTTTTCATACATTACTTTTTTGATTTGAGTAGCAGCTTTTGAGCCTTTTTTTGTCTTTGCAATGAATTGAATTTGCTCTATGATTCACTTGTTAAATTATTCAGTTTTGCTGGTTTTTATGTTCCTCCCCTTTCTCTTAATAAGTTAGGGTGACATCTACATGAATTGGATGCTACTTAGATGCTTTTGTGTCTACATCATTTGCATTATTTTCATCTGATTTGAGTTGTTTACATGTTATGTCTGTGGTTGTTTTTGTCTCGCTGCATCTTTTGCTTTCGTATTGCTTCATCTTTTATTTATTTTCATCTTTTGGGTCATTATCATGCTTTTTTCCATCTAGTTTCATCTTTTATTATTGATTTAAAGCAACACATAATTGACTGGTTTCTTCATCTTTCACTAAGGACGAACATTCAGCCTTTAATCTGGAGTAAAATGTTTACCCAGCTCTATTCATCTATCAGCATTTCTGTTACTCAGTCAGATGTGGTGACAGCCATTTTTCTTTTTTTTCTTCAGGATCCTGAACACAGCTCAGTGGTGCTGAGTGGCTGTGGGACTTCTGGTCGACTGGCTTTTCTCATTGCGGTAAAAGCTGCCTCAAAATGCTCCCATATGACTGAATCCATTGCACGAAAGCAAAAATACATCACAATTTCCTTATATCTCCCTTGTTTGACATGAATTTGTATTAGGGCTGTGTGACATGCGGTTTCAGTTTGTCTGTCTGCTCAGTGTCACCAAATCCAAAGGTCTTTGTTTTTTTTTTTTTCAATTTCTGCAATTTGATAAAGAATGAATCAAAGGTAAAAAAAAAAAACAAAACAAAATATGGACAAATATCAACAAAAATAGACAAAATATACTGAAGTTTTTAACAAAACGAACATGAAATGACAGAAATGTTCCCAGAAATGCACACAACTAACAGAGAATTAACAAAATGATAAAAAAAAAAAATAGGGAACATACTCTGGTCAACAAATGAAAAAAAGTGAAAATTAAAAATAAATTAAAAACCATTATAATTTTACCAAAATATACAGTACACAATTAACAAAACAACAAACAAGCAAATTTAAATAAAAGGACCAAAATAAGCAGAATCATAAACAAAATTAATGCAAATGTTAAATGAAAATATGAAAATTAACTGAAATTGTCCAAATAATAAACAATTAGGAATATTAGAAAATTATCAAAATGAGTCACCAAAATTAACACAAAATTAAAAAATAATCTACAAAATATCAGTAAAATCAGTAAAAGTTGGGAAAATATTCAATGTAATGATCAAAATCTGGAAAATAAAATATCAACAAAATGAACAAAATTTGGCAAAATATTTGATGTAATAAACAAAATTCAGAAAGATTTGGCAAAAAATAGTGTACATAATATTAATGAAATGATAAAAAACTGGCAAAATAGTTATTATAATGAACAAAATTTTGAATATAATAAATAAAATATCAATAAAATAAACAAAATTTAGCAAAATATTTGATGTAATAAGCAAAATTTGGCAAAAATAATGTAGATAATATCAATAAAATGATCAAAAAATGGCAAAATAGTTATTATAATGAACAAAATTCAGAAAATAATCAATAAAATACCAACACAATGAACAATAATGTCGAGTTAGACCACACTAAATCTGTTTAGTATGAAGCTTTCTGGACTTGAACTGCAGCTTGTCGTGCACAGATTGATATTCCAGTTTGATTAATTGTGCAGCTGTATTCAGTATCTGTTTCAGGAATGCATGCTATGACACACTGTGCCAGTAACGACACTTATTGACGTAGTCTGTGAAGATGACTTCCTCTTCCTCTGCCGTGTGTTGTTAGTCGGGCTTCAACAAAGCACTGACGGAGATCAACCAGAAGCCGGTGTATTCGTACATCATCGCAGGAGGAGACAGGTAGGTGTACACAAACTGTGTGTGCTCTTCCAAAATCAGATAAAACGAATAAACAAATGGGAGGCATGCAATGAATTACATCGCATTAAATCAAAAATGAAAAAAAAAAAAAATCAACAACAAATGAACAAAATAAATAACATTTCCAGTCAAATGAACAAAAACAAATGAAAGATGGATAAAATAAATCCATATTAAAAACAAATCACTTAAACTAACAAAATAATTAAAGTCAACAAAATCATCTTGAAATGGAAACAAAAAGGAGCAGAATGACCAAGAAAGTGATAAAAATAAATTAAAATTACTGGAACAATTGCCAAAATGAGCAAAATTGGACAAAATTGGACAAATGAAATGAACCTAAATGAATGAAAGATGAGTAAAATAATCCATGTAACTGAAAACCAACAAAATAATTAACAAAATGAACAACAGCATGTGAGAATAGAAAGAAAAAATCACAAAGAGGAGCAAATGATTTTAAAAAAATCAACAGAATCACTGAAAAAATGAACAAAAATTTTGCAAAAATTAATAAATTAATCCAGTGAATGAAAGATGAATAAAATAATGCACAGAATAAAAAACAGTTTATGAAATCAAATAAAAGAATTGGAAAGTGAGCACAATAATCTTTGTAAATGAGAAATGGTTCTCAACTGACTTACCTGGTTAAATTTAAAAAATAAGTAAATAAAATAATCTTGAAATTGAAACAACAAAGGAGCAAAATAATGAAGAAAATGAGAAAAAATAACTAAAATTAATGGAATAAAATTTTACAAAAATGAACAAAATAATCAGGACAATCAAAATAACTGAGATGAGGATAAATCCATACAAATGGAACAAAATAGTATTTTAAAAAGAACCAAAACCTATAAATAATAAACAAAACATTAAATCAAAATGAACAAAATAAGCAATAAATCAACCAAATAGTAAAGTAAATAAACAAAATAATGAAAAACAATTAATAAAAATGACCAAAAATGACCAAAAATGTAGAAAAATGAATAAAATAATAGCAAGGCTAACTGAAGCTGCTGCTGATTTTTCCTTTCATTTGTCCTGTGAGGTACTGTACACTACAATGACTCCAAGAAAGCTCACTGGAGCCTGTCTCTGTCAGATGCTCACAATGCGCTTCACAATAGTAGAAATAAGCTATAAATAAAAAACAGGCTCCCCCCTTAGTCATGGATCGACTTTTACGTTTCTTGTGTTTGTCCTTGGTCGATGCTCCACCACGTCTGCACCGTCTTCCGCCAGCGTCGGTGCAGATGCAGCTGATTATGTAACTGTCCTTTTTAGAGGTAATTACAGTACGTACAAGCTGTAATCGGTGAAGTAATACTGCAGTTAATTTTACTACATCATTAGATATCTCTGTTTTTTTTAACACATCCATTAAAATGCACATTATCCTGATCTAGTAGTAATGATTGACTACACTTCAGCTTATCTTAAATATTGGTTTCTCATTTTGGTTTTAATGTTCTCCAGAGCTCTGCTTTCCTCCCAAGAAGCTCCTGAAGATGACCCCACACAGGGCATGCTCACTCTGAAGCAGGTAACAGGGAAGCCCTAGGGGTGGTTATGTGGGGGTCAGGATTAGATTCTTGAGGAGACTTGGGGGGCTCTGTTGCATCCATGTGGAAATGCTCTAGGCTGCCTCTCCTGTATCACTAGGCCAGCATTGCCCTGAACAGTTTGGTTTCATATATTGAAGAGCTAAATGCTGGACCACTTCCTGGCATTCTTTGTTCTCACCTGTCACATACAGTACAGGAGTTTGATTGTCTGTCTACATTGAGTTATGCAGTGGTGTGTAGAGATTCTGCAGCAAAGTGGAGGTCCACCAGGGCCCTGTATGCTAGCACAGAGAGTGCACTCAAGTGTGTGGTTTTCCATTTTTGGCTTCTTCCTGGTTGTCTCTGGGGTGAGGCAGGGATGAGTGTTTGTCCTGGCAGTTTTCTGCACTCGTATGGGCTGGATTCTGGGGAGGGTGGCAAGCCAGAGATGTGAAGTCTTAATCTGGGAGGAAAAGTTCACTGGTCTTGACTTTGCTGACAACGTGACCTTTGTGGATGCTCGAAAGGGGCGCTTGAGACCCTGAGTGAGGAGGTGGAGCTACGAGTGTTGTGGGTGTTCTGGGTCAGGACAAAGATCCAGGACACAGCACCCAGTGATGGACGCCTTAGGTACCCGGGAGTCACAGAGCCCCTGGCATAAAATAAAGTATAAAAATCCACCAATGAATGGTGTCTATGGCTCAGTACAGAGGAAGAGGTGAGTGTGAAAGACTAAAATTTACAACCCCAATTCCAAAAAAGCTGGGATGTACAAACAGAATTTAGAGATATACAAATCTCATAAACCCATATTTTATTCCCTTTAGAACACAGACAACATATCAGATGTTGAAACTAAGACATTTTAGCATTTCATGGAAAATATTAACTCATTTTGAATTTAGTGGCAGCAAAACATCTCAAAAAAGGTGGAACAGGGGCAGCAAAAGGCTGGAAAAGTTATTGGTGCAAATCAAAAACAACTGGAGGAACATTTAACAACTAATGAGGTTAACTGGTGAGAGGTCAGTAACATGACTGGGTATAAAAGGAGCATTTTAGAGAGACAGAACCTCTCAGATATAAAGATGGACAGAGATTCACCAATCTGTGACAAACTGGGTATGACTGGATAATATCATCAAAAGATTCAGAATCAGGAGGAAGGTCAAAAGTTCAAACTGGATGCTCCTGATCTTTAGGCCCTCAGGCGGCACGGCATTAAAAACACACATGATTCTCTACTGGAAATCACTGTCAGAAATCACTGTGTAATCCACAGATACAGGTTAAAGCTGTATGATGCAAAGAAGAAGCCATATGTGAACATGATCCAGAAACGATGCTTGTATAAAAAGGTTCCTTGTGCACTGTCACTATCACACACTGAACCTTTAAAGATGTACAGCCTTTGCTCAGATGCAGCCGCTGACTCATTATCACTATCAGCATCGGCAACAAAGCTGCATCTACATTTACTCAATCTGTGGTTCCATCTTGCAGCTGTGCGAAGGAAAGAAGCAGGTCTTGTTCATCGGCATCTCCTGTGGATTATCTGTAAGTCACGGATTGGACACAATCTGGACATAAACCGCTCAAAACAACGATATCTCAGAATATGTGTGCATTTCTGATCACGCCCTGCAGGCTCCATTTGTGGCAGGTCAGCTTGACTTTTGCCTGCAGCATCCAGACGTATACACACCTGTACTGGTTGGTTTCAATCCTGCACAACAGGCCAGGTATGTGTTAAAGCAAATGCAATGTGAACGTTTCGGCCTTGAGTAACAAGTTGAACGCAGTGTTTTTTTATGTAGGAATGACCCGATGTCAGGCTGCGCGCTGACTTTTCGTGACGTGGTGCAGAGGATGCAGAAGCTTGCAGGAAGTCGACAGGCCTTCCTCATCACTCCAGCAGTCGGGGTTATAGTCTTTACCTGTCACTTATCTTGATTTATTGTGGTCGGTGTTAATCTCTTGTCTCTATAGTGATAGTGAAGTCTTTCCCATCATGATTGCTTTTGTCTTTTTGCTTCTTTTTGTGTTCTTTTGTCTTTTTCATCTCAATCCTTTTGTCTTTTACAGTATGTCATCTTTGTCATTTTGCTTTTTTATTATACCTTGGTTTTGTCTTGTTGCATCTTTGTAAAACCACAATCATCCAACCATCGTCAGCTTTCACTCAGGACCCAAAAAGATCACACTTAAATAATAATTATTAATAATTATCCATCATTTTTGCCCTCATCTCCATGTTCTATGTTTATATTTATGTCGTGTGTGCTTTTATTTTCAGCCAGAAGCCATCAGTGGTTCTTCAAGAATGAAGGGAGGCAGCGCCACAAAGATTCTCCTGGAGGTCATCATGTCCGCCGCTCACGCTGCCGCCTTCGCACACACACCTGTCACAGACAAGTAAGTGCAGGATCCTTCCTGGGTTGGATAAAAGTGCACCGATCTCCAAGTGTGCTGCGATTAAATGTCCTGGTGATCCAACCTGGCGATTCACAGCCTGAACACTGTCCCTGCGGTGTTCTGACCTTAAAGAACTTCAGAGCACCTTTAATCTCCAGCGCTGCACCCCAAGGCACAAAAACATCCAGCTTCCTACGTGCTGATTTGTGTTGACAGCCTGCAGAAGACTTTCACCAGCAGTATCTAGTAAATCACAAAGAGCTATAAGAAGTGCTAGAGTGAACTGCCCTGTTCATTTTGTGGCAAATCCAGCCACCATTTTATGATTAAGCGCAAAGAGCTGTAGTTCTATGGTGGTCAATAGAACAGTGCATGAATTAACATTTTAAAAATATGCAAAAAAGATGTAAAAGACCCAAAAAGATCCCGTATAAAAACACCGCTGCACTTCTATCTATTCCAGGGGTGTCAAACTCAGTTTGGCTCTGGGGCCGGATCCAGACTTTCTGTTCTCAGGTGGGCCGGATCAGTAAAAG
>JAQQAE010021020.1:0-10554 GCA_029823295.1 Pseudamia nigra | reverse complement strand
ACAAAGCTAAATATTTGGAGTTGACATTCTTTTACTGATCCGGCCCACCTGAGAACAGAAAGTCTGGATCCGGCCCCTGAGCCAAACTGAGTTTGACACCCCTGATGTAAACAATGAGCCATGTCAGCTGATAGAGGAGACCCCCTCCCCTCGCTGTTCCCCTTTAATAGTGGGATCCAAGGAAGTGACGATCAATAGAAATGCTTCATTTGGTTTATGTGTACCGCTGAATGCACCGCAGCAGAAATAGATTGGTTTACTCCCCTTTATTTTAGCCCATTTCCCACATGTGAGCTGCCACTCATTGTCTTTCCAAGCTCATTACACAGTTAGCAGCCTTTAACAATAGGTTTACTCTACACCGGACTGGGTGATAGAGCTAAAAACGGTAGTAGAATGAACATTTGACTTCAGTCGACAAAGATGGTTATCACAATAAATGTCAAAGCATTACTTCTTTGAAGGTTAAACGTTGAATTATGGCCCTGAGCAAAAGTTAAAGAAACCAGACAGGGATCAGTGGTTTTAAATTCTTTGTAAAATACACGATAAGGCAACAACTATGACTAAAGCTACGTCAGAGATACATAAATAGATACATAATGAGCTACAAAAATGTAAAGTGAAACAGCCAGATAAGGTTGACATAGTGGATGCAAAAAAAAAAAATGTAATACAATAATATTTATTGTATACTTACTTTTTTATTTATTTTAATGTAATACTTTGAAAGCCACAGGAAAGATGTTTGGAAGTGATATAATGGTAAATGAGAAAAATACACCCTGAAGACAAAAGAATAATGTATACCATAGTTAACATAATCATCCCAGTATTAAAATATATTAATACCCATTCATACATTTTACAGTACTACTATGTGTCTGTGACTACTTTCAATTTTAAAAATGCATTCTTGAATTATATTCTTTCTTTGATGGTGAAATGAAATAAATAATCATCAGAGCAGCTTAAATGAATGGTTTCAACTTGTAACACCAATAAAAAGTTTATCCAACTTGAAAAAAAAGCAAGTTTCTTTACAGGTCCTGTTGATTATGTTGGCAAACTAGCTGATAGCCCATGGTATGTTGCGATCCACTGTACTTGTTTAGACAGGTAACCTGCCAGTAAACACGTCTTACAAATGCATAGGTGCATGAGCTCATTCACTCACTCACAGATTTGAAAACAGTAGCAGTAGCTACTAGAGCGTTATAAAACTATCTAACCATAGGATGACTGAGAAGACATGGTCTGCATTTCAGATTCCTTCAACATCTGCTACAGGTAAGAAAAGAACACTATGGCTTGATGGTTTGTCTTTTATATACAGTATGTAGCTGAAGCCTTAAAAATGTGGTGCCAACACAGACGGACTCCTGGGCGGCTTGGAAAATGTGGACAGTATGTCTTGTCCATTTTGCAAAGAGAAGTGGAGGCAAACTATCCCAGGTTTATGTCCAACGTTGTGTGTCATTTTCTTCATGCAGACTAAGTGACAAGATAAAAGACCAGTGATGGGCTATCGAGCTGTCTCGCCATTCATTCGCCAACCAAATGTTCAAACGTGCGAGATTTAACAGACTGCCTGAAAGCAGCTTGGGATCAGATCATCGGTTGTTGTTTCCTCCTGTATCCTGCACAACCAACAGCGCCCCAAAAAGATTAAATTCAGCCTGATTCTAAAAAGTGAGTCGTGTGGCTCAGCATGTACAGTGTATGTGCAGCTTCAGGTGTTACCAATTGTTGCAATTTGTTTCCCGCTGGTTGAGCAATTCACTTTTTAGTGCAAAGATACAAGGGGTTTCAGATACAGAGTTCATCTGGCTTTGGGCTCGAACTTTGTTCCACTGATCTATCCAAAACATTTCCATACAACATCTTTTCTTTTGGAAACCTTCCCCCAAATCTCAGTTTTTTTGTACAGTATATCCTCTCTCTTACCTTTGCTCATTTTCAGGTTGTAGCTGACAACTCGTGGGGGCAGGAACTGTTTGAGCAGTTAATCTAATGAGGACTGACTGTGAATGTCAGTTCACTGTGCAGGTAAAGGGTGCATGTCAATCACTACCAACAATGTGTTTTCAAATTAACTTAAATCAGAGTAAATTATGTTCAATCAACACCTTCTTCTCTTGGAGAGTAGTTGGAAAAGGAGAATTGAGTTTTCCTTTTTAATCTGGTTGCAAAAACGTTGTAGCGTGGCACGTCTGAGTTCATTTATTTTATGTGCACAAAGACATGTTGATGTTGAAACAATTAACTGTGCAGCCTGAGCAGAAACAGAAGAGCTTTAAAGACACATTCTGAAGAAAATACTGAAAATAGCAATGCTGTATTATCAATGTAACATTAAAATGACACATATATTTGCATGTCTTATAGATTTTGCACCATCCGTCAGTCATGTCTCCATCAAAGTATCAATGTGCCAGATATATCTGACATAGCAAGACAATGCCCTTGGGTAAAAATTAAAATGAGGGCAAACAAGAGACAGAATGAAACATCTTCTGAAGTGACTTAAACAGATGTAAAAATGGGTGGTTAAATCGGTCAATAATCCTCTATAATCTGTCTAGCTGAATTTGATTAGCATTAATTTATTTTATAGACTATAGAAACATGAAAAGTTTATGTTAATGCAGAAAAAACAAAGTTGTACTAAAAGGCTGTAGGTTTCATTTGGCCCTTGGAGACACTGTATTCAGGAGTCTTTGAACATTTATGTCTTTTAGAGACTTTTATACATTGTCGTGAATGGTGAACTGTCTATTTATGTCTTAACGTTCATAAAGGGTGCAGAAAATGGACAAAATAGTCATGAACATCTGTGAAAATGGACAAAACAAGCAACAAAATGAAGAAAAAAAATTGAAAAACAGACCAAATAATACATATAAAAACACAAACACAACAAGAAACAAAATAATAAACAAAAATATCTTAATTGAACAAAAACATTCCCAAATTGTCAAGCAATTCGCAAAATTACAATTTTTTGTGAAAGTAGTGAGTTTTTAGATACCCAGTAACATATCATGTTTGCTAGGTTCAAGAAAAACAAACACAAATGAACAAAAAAATCAAGAAAATGGATGAAAATGGAGAACATCTTCCTTGAAAATAAACAAAATAGAGCAAAAAGAGGCAAATTATGACTTAAAGGAAAATAAATTAACAAACACAGCAACAAAATGATAAAAAATAAGACAAAATGAGAGAAAGCAAGCAGCAAAATGAACAGAAATGAAGAGAATAAACCAATAGATGAACAAAATAAGGAATAAAAAAATAATCAAAATAAAAAAGTATACAGTCCTAAAATGATCAAAAATAGTCAAGACGATTAACAAAATGAACAGAATTAAAAAAAACAAAATGCCACAAAATGAAGAATATAAACAATACAATCCAGCAGCAAACAAAAAAAGCAATATTTATGCAACCAGATTTTTTTTATCTTAGTAAATCAGAGAAAGTAGCAATGGATGGAGAATGAAAATAAAACCATACAGATTTGCAAAAATGGACAAAATAATCAAACAAATGGAGGAAAAAGGAACAAGTCAATCAACAAATGAGGGAAACTGAGCAAAATTATCCCAAAATGAAATAAACAAATAAATGAACAAAATGAGAAACAATGAAGTGATGAACACAATAAAACACAAGAAAAGTGAACAAAAATGAAAAAACAAGCAGCAAAAGCAACAGAAATAAGAAAATAACCCAAATGGTGAACTGAAATGGTAAAGAAAGTTAATCAAAATGGGAAGCAGGAAAACCACCAACATAATGTGATGATAAAGTGATCATTACATATGAAAGCTGGGTTTTTAGATACATATGTTTGTTAAATTCACTAAAGTAAGCAAAAGCTTACAAAACAACTAAGAAAATGAATGAAAATGAGGAAAAAGGTAAATTATCTAAGAAATTAATAAAAAATGAATACAATACTGAACACGATATTAGAGTGAATTAACCAAAATGACACAAATAATCCCGCAATGAAGAAAGGTGAACCAAAATTATTGTACGATTTGTGTCAAATGTAAAAACCACGGATTTAAAACTACTTTATTCAAGTGCAGTTTATTAATACTGAGGGGCACAAACCCTGACTGAATCCTGTCTGAAATCTACACATATGTACTTGTTTATTTGGTTGATGCTTCTCCTGTGACTGTCAACCAGCTGCCCACGCTGATTCAGGAATCATATCTGTCTTTGTGGAGATTACTTCTGCATGTGTGTGAAAGATCATCAGACCATGCATGTATGAGCTGCAGAGCCATCTGCATATTTAGGCCTGGGAGAGGTCTGAAGATATCGTCTAAACCAGTTACACCTGGCAATGGAGGAGAAGTGCTGCTTTTTATGTGCTGCCTTGATGAACACTGGACAACTGCAGACCTTCATTCACTATTCATGAAATGCATCAGCTAAAGCTAAGGGAATTTTTGTTATAACTTATTTATTTGGAAAAGTGACTTTGTTGGCTTGAATATTTACTACGTTACGGGAAGTTTTGATATGCACAAACTGCTGAACGGGTTCAGTTACTAAACTGTGTACGTGATGAAATTAACTCTTTAAAGCACAAAAATTGCATTGTTTTCCAGATACTGAGGCAAAGCATTTGTGTTAAGGAGTGACCTTTAATCAAGCACATTTTGTCTCTCATTCTAGTCCTTTGTTGAAAAGAATCGCAAACATGTAAGGTTTGCTGCCCCCACAAGAGATGGAAATGAGATTAACGAGACAATAATGTGATGAGAATGAGATGAAAAAACACAGGCAGTGATGCTCCTCAGCCTCCTTGTTGGTCCTGACCTCAGAGTAATCATACTAAAAAGTACAATGTTAATTCCAAAATGGGGATGTTGTGTAAAATGTAAATAAAAATAGAATATAATGACATGCAAATCTCATAAACCCATATTTTATTCCCAATAGAACATAAACATGTCAGATTTTGGGACATTTTACCATTTCATGGAGTATATTAGCTCATCTTGAATTTCATGGCAGCAATACATCTCAAAAATAGGTGGAACAGGGTGATGTTTCCCACTGTATATCATCTCATCTTCTTTTAACAACTGTCTGTAAATGATTGGAAGTGAGGAGACTAACTGCTGGAGTTTCAGGAGGAATGTTTTCCCATTCTTTTCTGCTGCGGGATTCTAGCTGCTCAACAGTCCTGTTTTGTTGCTAGAGTTTTTGTTTCATGTTGGGTCAAATGTTTTCTGTTGGTGGAAGGTGTGAACTGCAGGCAGGTCAGTTCAGCACCTGGACTCTTCTCCATGCTGCTGTCATGGATGCAGTATGTCGTTTAACATTATTATGGTGACATATGCAAGGCCTTTCCTGAAAGAGATTTCTAGATTGTGCATATGTTGATCTAAAATCTCTATGAATTTTTTCAGTATTGATGCAGCCTTTCCCGATGCAGTTCTGACCTTTGACCTTCCTCCTGATTCTCTGAATATTTTGATGATATTATACACTGCAGATGGTGGATATTCAATTTTATACTGAGGAACATTTTTCTGAAATTTTTGGATGCAGTTTGTCTCAGTTTCAAGATATGATATACTGTTTATATTCTACTGGGAATAAAATATGGGTTTATGAGATTTGCAAATTATTGCATTCTCTGTTTTAATTCAAACAAAAAAAATGTACACAGTGCCCCAACTATTCTGGAACTGGGGTTTTAAATTAAATAGTTGAACCTTTTGACACATTTTTTTTATTACCATTTTGCCTTTCATTATGAAAAAAATGATGGAAATCACAATTATCCTTTCATTATTCTCATTTGCTCATTTAACTTGTTCATTTTGGTTTATTGTTGTGTTCATTATTTCTTCATTTAGTTGATTTTCTATTGATTTGAGGGACAATTCTCCTTTTGCTCTTTTTGTTCATTTTATTGTTTATTGTTCTGTTGGCTTTTGCTTATTTTCTTGGCAAACATGTACGCATCTAAGAACCCAGCTTTCATAAGTGAAGATAACTTTACGTTATCTTGGTTATTTCATATTTTTGTATTTTGTTTGGTTGTTTTCCGTTTTGGGTGACATTAACCATTTTGATCATGTTGTGGATTACTCTGTTAATGTGCTTATTTCTATTCATTTTGGGGATAATTTTGTTCAGTTTCATTGACTGTCTTCCTCTTTTTTGTCCATTTATGATCATTTATTATTTATGATAATTTTGACCATTTCTGCACATTTCTATTCTTTGTTGTTTATCTTCTCATTTTCTTTTTTTTCTGAACTATTGAATGATTTTGTGGATTATTTTATTCATGAAAACATGATGACAGTGAGGCAAAATCAAAATGAAGAAACACTGAGATGAAAACATGATGGAAAAAGAGATAAAAAGATAATATGGTGAAAATGAGACAGTAGCGATAATAATGAAAATGTGACAAATTACATGAAAACATGATTTAAATGAGATGAAAATGAGCAAAACCTTTCTCTTTCAGCATGTCTTACAATGCCAACAGATACTACACATAAATAAAAATAGTATTTTTTTAAACCACACACGGTGACCCACATTCCAGTCCTGCTTCACAGGTTGAGACCCCCCCGCTCTACTGAATCCTATCATCTGCTCGTAGTGTAGATGAAATCCACACATTACCTGATCTCTGCACTGGTCCGCTCTCACTCAGATGACTGTTCTGGGATCAGTGCAGTCCCTGAGCGGAAGGCAGCTTAAAAAGGTCACCACCGGGGAGTCATGTGAGTCAAAGACGCTGCATCTCTGCTCACAGTGTCTGCTCGGAGATAGAGTTACAGGGGTACAAAACTGTCTCCCAGAGCCACCCCGGTCGCCCCCTTTATGTCCCCACATCGAGACTGAAAATGGCTTTCTCTGCTCCCAAACAGCCAGGATATCCCAGCTTTATCTTAAATAACACAACACATAAATATGATTCACTGGCAATGTAGTCTGTTTTATAAACTACACAACTGTCTGCATGTTATGCCTAGTTCTGTCTGTAATGGAGACAAATACCAAGAGGCAGGTGGAAGTAGGAAGCACATCCCCGCATGGTTGCCTTTTCACTTCCGATTCCAGTCTGAGGCAAAAAACAACCTCTGTGATTTCATTTAAGCCACTTAAATAGTTTTCTTTTCCAGCCGACAAAATGGTGAAATCAGTGAATTTGTAGTATGAGCTAACACAGAGGCTGACTGGAACACTGTATTTCTACACTGGAGGGAATAGAAAGTGATGTCTCATTTTCGAAAGAGCTGTGGTGACTTTAAATATCCTGAGGTGACAAAACAAACTGGCATGGCAAACCATGTAAATAAAAAGTACACATAATACACAATAAATGTCTATGCTAAAGGAGACAGATTGTAACTTTTGTGAACAAATTGATTCTCAAATGTCCCTGGAATGTGTTCAATTCCAGCTCAAAATACCATTAATATCCTTTATTCTACCACTTGTGCATATTTCCAAAGAAACTTTCTCTCTGGAATGTTCTCACGGAATTTTGCAATAACATTGGTGAGTTTACGTGGCTACAGAAAACCACTGTCTATCTTACGACTTATCAAGCCCCTGGAAAGTTTGTTTTTAGGCAATTTCCATTCACATTCCCTTTTAATAAAATAGTCCACCTTCATTTTTTTTTTTTCCTATCAGTCAACATCTATACGACCAGTCAAAAGTTCCACTGGTTTTTCTCTATTCTTATTATTTTCAACATGCATTCCAATGTCCATTAATACTGATGACATCCAAACTGAAAGAACACATATGGAATTATGTAGTAAACAAAAAAAGAGTTCAACAATGCATAATAATTTATATTTTAATTTGCCCAATATAGACCCATTTGGCCTTGCACACAGATTGTACGTACTCTCCAAATTCATAAGGGGGTCACCCAGAATGGTTAGTTTGCCGTTTCAAGGGTAAATATGTGCCATCTCTTGATTTCTTAATGTGCTTCACACTGTCAGTTGTCTTGTGCAGAGAAAGGGTGGCTACAGAGTCAATATCCGTATTAATGCTACTACAACTATTGTACAAGTGCATAATATGGCAAGAAACACTCAGTTAAATAAAGAGAAAAGACAGTCCATCATTATTTTGAATGTGTCCTCAAATGCAAAAGGTGCGTCTAAACTTCTGCCTTGTAGTCTACGTGTGCTGCATTTCTTTCTAAGGACAATTATGCATCTGACACTGATTTATACAGTCTTCTATTTGTTTTTCTTCATTGTTTTTTAGTGAAGACAGGCTTATGTCACTTACTGTAACTGGTCATCTTTTTATTTACTTTTAGATGTCGCTATCCCAGTAATTACTCACCTATTTATGTAGTATTATGTTCCTCCTGAGTCTTTTAAATGCTTGGTTTTCTTTAAATAGGAATTTTGTTATATTTAAATATGCAATGACTCTATCCACCCATCCCTACCTCCACACATCCATCTACCCATCCATGCATCCCTCCCTCCAAACATATGTCCATCCATCCACACATCTCTCCATCCCTCCACACATCCACGCATCCATCCATCCATTGTCTGACAGTCCGAACTCTGCAAAAAGTGTCTTCACACTAAAGACAAAGTAAATCCTGGTTCAGATTCATCCAGACTTTTTCACAGAGAAATGATTATTTTAAACAGACTTGATGTGGACTAAGTTTTTAATTTTAATTAACTTGTAATCTGTGAAATCTGTCTCTCTGAGTCCCATTTGTTCACAGTATTTCCAGGTTATCAATGTATCCCGAGTATGTCAGTAGACTCTCACTATTGCATAAGTTTTTTGACATGTCCTATATAAAACTTTCAGTTTGGTGCCATTTATTGAGTCATTATGAAGAAACTCAGCTGCATTTGCTGTAATAATGCTCAGTGGAATGTCTCTGGTTGAAATCAGCTTTACAGAGATCAGCAGAAACTTACATATTGCCACCCAGCTAAAATTCTCATTATGTGAAATGCACCACACTGCATAACTTTAGAGCTGCATCTGAAATTTTATCCTCACACTGTGATTATTTATTATCACCAAGCATTGCTGCATTGTAATAATACAGAAATTATAACAGCATCCTGACATTTGTACAAGTAACCTAATATAAATCCAGTCTCATGCTAAGATAGCTGTGTATAATAGCAGTTAAACATCAGCAAGTGTCACAATAGAGCCTGCATATACAATAAATAACAAGGACAAATCCATAACTGAAAACAGGTCATTGCAGCATTACAACACCGGCATCCAAACACGTCTTCAAATGTAAAAATGTACCTGAAGGGCTCATATTTCAAACAGTGCCCAGTGCTTTAAACAATACATAAACATTGTGTGCTTCGGTAATGTCAAACATATGTTGCTAATGTAGTCTCTACCTGCTCTAGTTATGGTAAAGTCAACACGGAGATGGCAATAGATGAAAAAAAAACATGCTCCTGCTTAATTTCCTCCTGAGCCACGGTGGTGTTATTCGCCAGCAAATGGTGTCGTAAGGTTAATGTTGATTTAATAAGCTATTAATTCTGAGCTTCCATCTCATAATACAAGAAGGAAACATAATAAAAGATTGCAATCATATTCCACTGCACTTAACCAAGATGAGAGACGGTGCAAGGAGGCAAGGTAGTGGAAAGGGGAGTTTATTTGTTCACGGAATTGCCAGAAGTCAGGCAGCTGGTTAATTGGCTCAGCGCTAAGCTCTAAGTGCACTAATGATGTCAGTCTGGATCTCTGCGAAGGTACATGTGAGTGCTGACAAATCAGAAGCATGTGATAAGTGTAGTTCAGTGCCCTGTTTTCCTGTGCATTGGGAACAACGAAGCAAGAACAGAGGGAAAATGTTCCCATGGATGACAACAGTCGTATCAGTTGATATGGGCAGCTAATAGACGTTCCGTTATTATTTTATTCAAGTGTAGTCGATGATTTTTGGTCAAGAGTGAAAGTTGAAGAAGCGGTGAGGTTATTTATGAAGTCAAAAATGATCAAAAAGAAGCAAAAATGTGAACATGATAAAACAGATGAATGAGGTGAAAATAGTGTAAAGGGTTCAATAAGGCTATAAAAGACCAAAGATTTGTAAAAGATGCAAAAATATGTAAAAACTGCAAAAATATGACCATGATGCAACAGAAGCATGAAGCTGAAAACAGTGTAAAAGGTTAAGGAAAACTATAAATATTATAAAAGATGCAGAAAGACACAAAAGATGCAAAAATATGAAAATGATGCAACAGATGCAAGAATCTGAAGGGTGCAGTAAGGCCATAATAGACAAAAATTTGAAAAGATGCAAAAAGATGTAAAAATATGAACTTGATGCAAGGGATGCATGAAGCTCAAAACAGTGAGTGCAAAAGATTTAATAAGGTGATAAAAACAAAAAAGATGCAAAAAGATGCAATCTTGTCTTCTTCTTCTTTTCCTTTCAGGTGTTCCCTTCAGGGGTCGCCACAGCGAATCATCTGCCTCCATCTCACCCTATCCTCTGCATCTTCTTCTCTCACA
>JAQQAE010021019.1:0-10554 GCA_029823295.1 Pseudamia nigra | reverse complement strand
CCCAGCAAAAAGTGCACATGCAGCTTATGCTGTTATATCGTCCCTACCAATGTTGAGACCAAACCTACGCCCTTGCAATCACGTACTAACGAAGGGGCAACGACCGGGCCTGTTCAGTGAGGCCAATGCAGAAGTAACTTTACGTTGTAATTCCACCGCTTGGCCACTGGGAAATCAATCGTCTGGCTCCAAGAAGCTTTTTTCCCATAGAGAAACATTGGACTTCTATCTGAAAATACTAAGCACATAAATGTGTTTCACGGGTCATTATGGTCTCAAATGTTTTATCTGGCCCCTCTAATAAGTAACGTGGTGGTCCATCTTTAAATTTTTGCTCCGTTATTAAGATATTACAGCGAATTATCCAACAAATCACTGCCATGCTGGGGTTTGACATGTCGCTATAGCAACAGCTTGCTAGTGAACTCGGACCTTCGTATCCTCTATTTAGTCAATATGTTCATAGTTATACATGAGATACGCTCGACTGCAGTCGAGTGTAAGTGTTTACACTAGCAGCACTGACTTTGTTTGACAGTGTGTGGTGAAGTTTCACTGCATCAGTAAGCTAGCAGCTAATATAAGTTTCCCATGAGTCCCCTGGCATGAATGCTTCATAAGCACTGTTGCCGTTCGTCCGAATGCGGTTACATCCTGTTTTTGGCTCCAAGATGCCGTCCAGGAATTGACAACTCAATTGGCTTCAAAACGGCCCTTCAGAAACTAATGGGTGACGTTACGGTCACTTTGTCCAGTTATATATAACGTCTATGGTACTAACCCGTAGCTAATTTACATTTGCATATACATGCATGCATACATATGTACACAATACATATGCACACACATGTATATACATGCACACAAATATTCAGTATCAAAATTAATTATCGATTGTTAATAATAATTTTTTGTGTATCTATATTTATGTGATATTATTAACCATTTTATGCTCATGCAGCTGACAATGTTGGCAAATTACCTAGTAGCCCATGGTTTGTTATGGTCATATGGTCAATGGTACATTATTAGACAGGCGACCTTGCATTCAACACAGCTTACAACCTCATATGTTCACAAGCACATACATTCACGCACAGAATTGAAAGCGTTATAGCTGTAGCTTATCTAACCACAGGATGGCTGAGGAGGCCTGCATTTCAGATTTCTCCAACATATGGTACAGGTAAGAGAGGAACAGACGCACTAGCTTGACAACTGTGAGGTTGTAAGCCGTGTTGACTGGCAGGTCACCTGTTCAATCATTTATAATCAGTTACTAGTTCGTTAGCCAACATTATAGACTGCACCTTTAAGGGTTTCAAATCACGTGGGAGTTAATTTGCGTCATTTCTTTCCTTGTTAATGTGCTTTAAACCATCAATTGTCTTGGGCAGACAAAAGGTAGGTCAATAGCCCTATTAGTGCTACTACAATTACTGTACAAATCCACACTATGGCAAGAAACACTCCGTCATTACTTAAAGGGCCAAAGGTCAGTCAATTTTGGAAATGTTAAAATCATCCAGTGCTATGTTGATACTGGCTCGGATGAGGACTGTCCAAGGACAGGAAGACCAAGAGCTACTTCCATCAAACACTTCCTCATCACAGCCAGTGTTTGATGGGTTTGGTTACTCCACACAGTTACACATTCAAAGTTCTTAATATTTTTTGGATTGACTGATTTCTTCAAGTAACATTGGGCTGTCTTTTCTGTTTACTTCTTTTTACTTCAAGTGTTTTTTGTTGCCATAACATGGATTTGTACAATAGTTGTAGTGCCACTAGTCAGCCCATTGACTCTGTACTCACCCTTCCTCTGCACAAGACAACTGATGGTCTAAAGGGGCACAAATAATCTCATTTATATGTTGAAAACTGTCCCAGGCGATTACCTTTTGAATCTGATAAGAGAACACCATGAGTGCTGTCATTAAAGCTAAATGTGGCTACTTTACACAATCTAAAATATAAAACACGGGGGGACAAAACTTTAAACAGCCAAGTGAAAAAGAGACAAAAGACCAGGCAAGAGAAAACAAAGTCAGAAACTCTGTGAAAAAACGAGATCCAGAGAGCGATAAGCATGGACAAAGACACAGAAAGCGAGACAGAGAAATGAAGGGGGGTGGAGGGGATTGAGTGACAAAGATAGCTAAAAGGAGGGAGATCCGTCAGCATTCGTTTCCTCAGGATGTGGTTACCACGACGACGAAAGGCATAGAGACAACATCACTATCCGCTGGTCTCCTCTGACACCTGCAACTTTTAATGTATGAGTGTGAAAGTCGGTGTGCGTGTGTGTGTTCCTGTGTGTACGTGTGCTTCAGTGAGTATGACAGTGACTAAATGAGTGTGCATGTGTGTGCAATCTATTTAATCAGCCGTTCTGTGTGTCCATTTTGTGGCAGATTGTGTGTCTAAGTGTGAAATGAGAGAGAGAGAGCAATACATGCAGATGTAGAGGACACAGTGGGAGGAAATGTAAGACAATCACTGGAGAGCGTCAGAGCAAAAAACAGTCACAGAGAATCAGAAGAACACGCAGAGCCCAAAAAACATGAACAACAGAGGACGAACATATGTGAAAAGGAAATTAAGCGCCCGAGACTGGTAAAGAAAAACCTCAGAACGTATACAGTGTATTTTTCTCTTGATCTGATCTGCCTTCGTTCTCTCTCTTTCTGACTCATTCGTCGTCCTACTTAGAGCAATATGTAGTTTCAAGACAGACAGAAAAGAAGAAAACCTCAGGACACAGCGTAAATGTCATTGCTTTTAGAAAATTCTACTCTTACTTTGGTCTTGTAGCAATGTTTTGAATTTGTCGATCAGATAAAGTGCGGTTTACTGCCTCTGCATAGCCATGTTTGCTTTTCTTTAGCGTTTAACCTCGTTTGTCATGTGGTAACATCCTTCAAAACAGGTTGTAGACATTTGCTGTTATTCAGAATTGTCCTTTAAGCTTTTAAGTCTTTTATTTTTGTCCGCACATTACAAGCATGT
Source organism: Pseudamia nigra (assembly GCA_029823295.1). Taxonomy (NCBI): domain Eukaryota; kingdom Metazoa; phylum Chordata; class Actinopteri; order Kurtiformes; family Apogonidae; genus Pseudamia; species Pseudamia nigra. The sequence continues at coordinate 7,545 of JAQQAE010021019.1, read as the reverse complement.
TCAAAGGAGGAAGACTGTGCTAGTGGAAATGTTTCGCAGAAAACCAGCATGCTAAGTGTTAACCAGAGTTGGAAATGGCACTTTAGGTTCACAAGGTCGCAGCAGTAATAGTATTAGGTGATTTACTGATGTCAGCCTGAATTCCTTGTTGGAAGGCCAAGCAAACTTTATTTAAAAATGACTGGAGGTAGCGCTTCCTGGTCTCAAAATGAGTCTGTTTGAACAGCTCTTTAGAAAGGACAAAGGGTGTTTTAAAAGCAGAATACCATGTGGGAACCGGTGGCCATTCAATAGTTTGAAAAGCTGCAGAGAACATTATTACTGCTGCGTTAATTCTGCAACATGTGGGCCACTGCACACTTGGACTGCTGTGCATATGTACGGTACTATTACTTGGGCATTTGTCGCTACTCACACTTTCGCGCTTAACCAGTGGCAGGTCAGACTGTACAGTGTGGATGAAGTTACAAAATTTAAAGCAGAGTTTTGATCCAGGGGCCATGATTCTGACTCAGCCTCAGGACCCTTTTTTTGTTACCTGTTAGTGCGATTTCTGACTATGGTGAATTGCCCAGTGTCTATTCTTGGTAGTATAGTGCCAGAATGGGACAGTTTCATATTATTCTCCGGCTCTAGTTGTGCCCTGTACTTATTCTCCAGGTATGCCAGTGTGGAAAATGCATTCTAACAGAGATATGCAGCGGCAAAACGAAAAAACACTGTGTTGCTTCTGCTGCAAGTGCTGGAAATTCAGCCCGACGGCATCCATGATGGTGCTGTCTACACCCTGAAACAACAAGGCCAGAGCCTACTTACAATGCCCTGTGCCCTGCAGGTGACGTCAAGGATATTAAAACTGATTTTTAGAGCATTTCAAAAAGTTAAAACTTCTTAAACCTCCATGTCATAAGAACTAATAATATAAAGAGAACTTTTTTGTAGCTGTAGGTGTTCTGTCCACAGGGTCTATGGGAAAAATGCTTTCTAGGCCAGAGTGTAGTACCACTGAATGGCCGCCGTGCGAATCAACTTCAAAATTGATGGTTGGAAGAGTCGAGGAAATGGGCAGGACTTGGGCCTTCTGTGGCTGCTCACACTGTGCAGTGCAGGTGACATCAGGGATTTTTTTTTCAGCAATTTGTTGATTTAAAGCATTTCCAATAATACATGTAAAAAAAAACAAAGAATATGAATACTTATTTCTGATCATTTTTGTAATTATGGGTGTCCCTTCAGCAGTTTTACAGGTTTCTCTTCCAGAAAAATGGAGAGAATTTTGCACATCCATTTCTCCAAGACAGGTTCAAAGGAGCAAAAATACATCAAAATATAAAGGGAAAACCCCAGCACAATGCCTTCAACTTGCACATGTTCCTAGACCTTCATCAGGCAAACATTTCACTGAACAATTGAAAGGCCATCTTTAAATAAAGTGTGGCTGCAAAGCTGCAGTTCAATCATGAATCACCTGAAGATAATTACCAATTTACCACGTAATTTATTTTTGAATTAGTGTAAATGACTAAATGGCTCCATCTGGTGTTTATCAGGGAAACTTCAGATTCTACACTGTAACGAAACTGAGGTGCTTTGGTGGAGGTCTGGGCTCTGTGAGTGCTGTCTAGTTATAGTTCGTCTTTTAATTTGGACTCAGGAGAGAAATGCAGAAAGTGTATTTTTCCTCTGATTTCAGCTCTGGCATCTTTAACCAAGCTCAGAATGGACAAGATAAACACTGATGCTAATACAGGACGTTACCGTTTTTGTAGCTACTATAGGTGAACCTGAATGAGGAGTCATTGCTAGACATTCCTTAATATCATATACTACTGGACATTTAAACTCAACATTGTTTAATAATACACCATTTTGCTGTCCTCTAGGCAGTGTAGCTAAACCCAGTGAGCCATCATGGATGACTGCTCATCTGGCTACACCTTCCCCAGCCACCACCACCATCACCACCACCCATCCTTCCACCTCAACCTGCCCAGTCTTCAGAGCCCTGAGTTGGGATACAGTTCTGCCCAGCCTGCCCTGGACCCCTTTCAGCAATATGGAAGTAGAGGAGACGAATCCACTTCTTCTTTTTCAGCTTCGGGGATCTCTTCTCGGGGGAGAAGAGGGAGTAGCGGGGTAGAGAGAAGCTTACTAAACACAAGTGGGAGCAGTTTGGATGGAAGCAGCCATCTTGATGGAGAAAGCAGACGTTTTGCAGACTCTTGGTACAACAGTGGCAAAAAAGAAGAAACGTGGGAGGACGGGGACAGTTGTGAAAATAGTGCAGATGATTTTCATGGAAAAATCAATTCATACGGAAGCCTAAATGATGATATATACACCAGAAATTGTGGCACAGATGACAGAGTTTGCCGCAGAAGCAGAGCAAACTACAACAATTATTCCCACATTGGCTATGAAGTCAAAACTGAGCAGACTTATCACAGGGAGGACAACATGAACCAGTTTACAAGACAAACTACATCAGGAAGATTCAGTGATAGCAGTTTAGATTATTGTAGGACAGATTCAGTGGTGAGTGATACTTTTTTAGGGAGGGAAGAGGATTATGGATCCAGCAGTGGCTCAGGTGAGGATCAGCATCAATCTGCAGAGGTAGAGTTGGGGCCCTGGGTGAGCGTCTCTCCCTTAAGCCAGACAGGGGACGGCAGATATAGAGGGGCCCACCCTTTGGCTTCAGGTTTCCCACCACAGAGGTCACCTGTCAGCATTAACACCAGGACATACACCCAGAAACTGGACTCTTTCTCTGATGCTTTTTTCTCCAATCGAAAGAGAAGATTTCCTGTGATTCCCAGTGGCGATTCCTTCGGACAAATCTGGGAATTTGGGAAAAGAGACAGCTCTGAGATGGTGAAATCCAGACTCAGCTGTGTGTTTGATCCCGACTCTCCCCTGCCACCTTCATCCTCCTCCCCCGCTCACCCCGCTCTACCATCTTTCCCCTCTCCTCCCACGTCGTCTCATCTCATGTCTTCAGTTCTTAGTCCTCCTCCCACACCTTTGCCACCTCCTTCGCACTCGCCTTCCAAAATGGACTCACCTGGTGCACTCGGGGTGACGCCGTATTCAGCTTCCCAAGGAGGAGAATCACTCGCCGCCCTCCAGTTTTTTCCTTCACGGCTCCAGGGTCTGCCTCCTCCCAATTCCTCTGGGATGATATGGAAGTTTCCGGTGCTGTCACATTGCTTTCCACAGTCGTCAGGTGACTCGAGCGGCGCCGAGGCCAACCTGAGATCATCCCATGGCAGTGACTACGGCAGCAATCCAGGTAAGACTGTAAAAAAGATGATTTAAGTGATCTTTATGTCTTCTTTAAACAAAACCACTGGTTAATACCAGAGGTGAGTAGACTCAAGTTGAAGCAGAAGTACTCGTAAACATTAGTACTTGACTAAAAGTACAAGAGAATCTCATAAAAAACTCCTCAAGTAGTGAGAAACTTCATAACATCAAACATGTTACAACACAGTACATTGCATTAAAACAGGTGCTTTGTTAATTTTTGCTCATTTTGTGCTTATTGTGTTTATATTTGTTAATTGATTGCTTTGATTATTTCTGCAAAATATGTTGCTTGTTTTGTTTGGTTTTGTTCAGTTTTTGTTAATTTACTTGATTATTTTGACCATTTCTGCTCATTTTATTGCTTGTTTATTTATTTTTGTTCATTTTTTGTTAACTTACTTGATTATTTTGATCATTTTTTGCTCAATTTGTTGATCATTTTGTTTATTTTTCTTCAATTTCTGATCATTTATTTGATCATTTTGACACGTTCGCTAATTTGTTGCTTGTTTTGTTTGCTTTTGCTCATTTTTGTTAATTTAAGTGATTATTTTGATACTTTTTTGCTCATTTTGTTGCTTTAATTGTTCAGTTGTTGCTTTTTTGTTCATTTTTGTTAACTTACTTAAATATTTTGATCATTTTTGCTCATTTTGTTGTTTTTCATCAGTTTTGTTGATTTACTTGAGTGCTTTTTCATTTTTAATATGTAATTTTTTTTTGTTATTTTACTCCGTGAGGTGGAGGAAATGTAACTTAGCAGAAGGATCAGTTGTTTCATCACAAATGTAACAAAGAGTAAAAAGTATTTTTGAAAAACAACTGTTCTCAGAAGTAGACATTTTTAGAAAAACTACTCAAGTACCTGTAAAGGGGTAAATATACTTGAGTACTACCCACCTCTGGTTAAAACCTACATGTAAATGTACGAGACGTGGGTTTTCGTCGGTGAGATTCTTATTTCCTGTTTCCCATATGCAGATTCCTTTTTCACATTTAAAGCATGCTGTACTTTCTCACCAGGCGATAACTGTAGCATTTTACACCTGCTATTACCTAAGAGTGTCACATAACTTTAAAACATCTCATCTTCACAGGTTAAAACCAACCGAAAGTAAGTTGAGACTGAGCTGTTCGTGTACTTTGTGGCAGGTTTTGTTATCATCTGCTTTCCTGTCTGAGCAGTCATGTTCGTCGGCTGTTTATTCAGGGTCACGTCATTCATGTTTTTTTCCATTTTTGTCTTCGTTCACCCAGCCACACATGATATCATTCAATCACCTGAACCGTCATCTCAGAGGCCAGTTTTCCATCCAGCTCTTTGTTTGACCAGTAATCCCTCCCACCCCGTCCATCCCTCCTATCATCTGGCCCCTCACCCATCTCACTCTTCTGGCAATCAATCCGTGGCAGGGGGAAATACACTGCCCTACACGGTGACCCCGAAAGTAAGGAATGGACTCGCTAACCTCAGTCAGACACAGCTACAGGTAAATATGACACAGGCGCTTTTATTTACCTGCAGGTAAGAACAGTGTAAAATGTACATTCACTGTCAATTATAATGTGACTGATTCAGAACCAGGAAAGTACGGTTCAGCACCATATACTTTAATACGTCAAGAAAAAAAGGTGAGAATAATAAAAAACAATCTTGGTGATATATTGCAACATTAGCTATTGTTCATTTTTGTTAATTTGCTTGATTACTTTTCTCATTTTGTTGCTTATTTTGGTCATTTGTCCTCATTTTTTTGTATATATATTTTTAATTTACGTGACTATTGCATTCATTTTTGTTAATTTACCTGATTATTTTGTTGACTTTTCTTTATTGTTCATTTTTGTGTTTATTTTGATCCATTCATTTTTTTATTTGCTGCTTGGTTTGATCATTTTCTCGATGTACTTGAATTTTTTGTTCATTATAGGTAAATTTTCATCCTCTTTGTTTATTTTTCTCACCTTGTTTTTTATTTTGGTCATTTGTGCTTATTTGTATCATTTTCTTTTAATTTACTTGATTATTGCAGTCATTTTTTGTTCATTTACTTGATTATTTCATTATTTTTTACTGATTTTGTTTATGTTGTTCATTTTTTTGGTTAATTTTTTTCATCCATTAGAATATTTTTAGTTATTTATCACATTTTGCTGCCTAGTTTGTTCATTTTTATTGCTAATTTTTATTCTTTTCATTCCTTTTTTGTTAATTTTTGCTTACTATTGTCATTTTTGTCCAGTGATTTGTTCATTATTCTTCATGTTTCTCATTTTGTTGCTCACTTTTGTCATTTGTGCTTATTGTGTTATTTTAATTTCATTTACTTTGATTATTATATTTGTTTTTGCTCAGTTACATGATTATTTTGTCACTTTTTTTTGTTAATTTTATAATATTTTGTTCATTTTTGCTCAGTTTTCTTCCCAGTTTGTGTAGTTTGTTAATTTACTTGATTGTTTTGTTAACTTTTTTTGTCACATTTTTGGTCATTTTTGCTTACTTTGTTCATTTTGTCCATCCATTTTTGTTAATTTTTCTCATTTGCCTGCTTAGTTTGACCACTTTGTTAATTTATTTGCTTATTGTGTATATTTAATTTATTTATGAAGTGTGTGGTTAAAAAGAAAGTGTACAAATACGTTACTGCTGACCTTCATTGTTGTTTTGATAACACAAACATTTAACTAAAGGTTGACAGGTTACATTGTAGTTTTTATTATAGTGATTTGTTCATTTTCATTAATTTGATTCATTATTTTATTTTGTTTGGTTCATATTTGTCTTTTTATTTGCATTTTTGTTCATTGTTTGGATTGTTGTGTTCATTTTTGTTTCTTTATTTGCATTTTTGTCCACTGTCTGGATTATTTTGTTCATTTTTTTTGTTAATTCTTGTTGATTTATTTGCATTTTGCGTCCATTCTCTGGATTATTTCATTCTTTTTTTATACATTTTTAAAAATTATTTGCCTTTTTGTTCATTGTGTGGATGATGTTGTTCATTTTGTCCCTGTACTTATTTGCATTTTAGTTCATTGTGTGGATATTTTGCTCATTTTAATTTCACTTTATTAATTATTTATTGTTAATATTAATATTATTAATTACTTCATGTTGTTGCTTATTGTTACATTTTTGTAATTTTTTTTTTGCATTTGTTGCATCCTGAATTTGAATGCAGTGATGATAGTGTGTGCATATTTTGTCAAAAATATACTAACTTGCCTGGCTTTAACTTATTTCAGTGGGTCGTAGTTAAATCTCCACTGAAAAAATGTGGGTCACAAGGTGACACCTGCTGACAAACAATCTGTTTCTTCCCTTTTAGTCTAATGAGATTATCACACATTATCATCATTCATCACTAGGCGAAGGCGTACCCATGCAGGAACACGTCATGTCAAATATTACACACATGTAGTGGGTGGATGCGTAAATGCGTGGCTCTACCTGCATCTAAAACCGCAGCCTTAGTCTGGGGTTTTATTTTTAGACATGTTGACTTGATACAACATGTAAATGAGACAGGTTTGAAAGGAAAGGTGGGTTTTTTCACTTTTGATGGAGCTGGAGGCAAGACTGCTTATCCTGCTCCTACTTTTTGAGTTACATAGTTAAATATATCAGGGATGTGTCTCTGAGTTCAACAGCATCTTGTAGATGGTTTTGCTGTCTGACCCACATTTTTCAAGTTGCCACCCACTTTGCAAGCTAGTAAACATAAAATATATTTTCAGCAAAGCATACAAGTACATTGCTAAACAAATTTATTGGACTCAATGTGAGGTTTATGCCACAGCTTCCCTAAATAACAAAAATCAGTTTTATGTTACTGTAATGGTTAATCCAACTGTATTCTCAAGATCTTTGATTCAATTCAATTCAATTTTATTTATATAGCGCCAATCATTATCTCTAGGCGCTTCACAATTCAAGGCTAAGACCTCAGGACTATATAGACAGTAAACCTAACAGAACCACCGAGAGCAAGCCAAGGGCGACAGCGACAGATTAAAATGATATTTTTCATTAAAGCACTGCATGATGCTGGATGGTCTTGGAGACAAGACCTTTTTTTTGCCTGGCCAAAAAAAAGGTTACCACCTGGATTTAACTAAACAAATAGGTACAAGCCTCCCATTGGATAATTTCTGTATGGGTGATTATGTTTCAGCTGGCAACAAGTGATATAAGGATAGTGGTGAACCATCATCTTCGAAGAAAAAATGTGG
>JAQQAE010021018.1:0-10554 GCA_029823295.1 Pseudamia nigra | reverse complement strand
TTAGGGAGCGTTTAACATGAGCACCTTAATGTCAAGTAAAATTCCTTGTATGTGTAAAAGCATGCTTAGCAATAAAGTTCATTCTGATTCTGATACTGATTCTGAAAATCCGATGTCCTAGTGTCCAGATCCAGTCTTAATGTTGACCAAATGTTGAGTTACTGCGCTATATACTGTACCTCTAAGTCTCACATATTGTGATGTTTCCTTGAAATGAAATGTAAAAATCCAGCATTAAGATTCTTCCTGTCAACATTTCTTGAACTGATTAAGAAAAAAAGAAAAGTCAGGAAAATAACTCGGCACCAAGAGATAAGCTTGTCTGCCCAGGATAGAGGTGTGAAAACCAAATCAAGTCAACACGAAGGGACACATTTCACATTTCAGCACGTTGGTTACCTGTGAAGCTCACCAGCACGAAGCCCTGACATCAGCCTCATCCGCCGCCTTTGGGATCAACTCGGACTCCGACTGTGAGGCAAACCCGAATGGCCGGAATCATGAAGCTCTGACGGCTGAATGGAATCCAAAAGTGACACACAGGTTCCAAAATCTGATGGAAGGACTCAGAAGGAGGGAAAAGGCTGTTCTGAAGCCACGTTTGTGAAATGAGGACAGTCACGTTTTTGTGTCATTACAATGTCTTTCTGCTACAAATAGATTAAATAACACTCAGTGCAAAATATCTGTTCACCTAATCACATGGTAGCAATTCAGTGCATTTAGGCACAATCGAGATGACCTGCTGAAGTTTAAACTGAGCATGAGAACGAGGAGGAAGGTGATGTACACAACTTTGAACATGTCATGGTTGTTGGTGCCAGTTGGGCTGGTCTGAGTATTTCACAACCTGCTCATCTACTGGAAATAGTCTTTGTTACAAGGGGTCCAGGCGAGCTTAGCTATGAGTCAGTTCTCCAAGCTCCCAAGACAGTCCCTTCACCAGACCCTTACATGTAGGTACAGAACTTAAGTTGTGTTCTATACTAGCCCTGGGTGATGTGTTTGTCCCTATACTATCGGATGATGAGGTGTGTGTTTGCCAAACTCACCCCCACAAGTCTGCTTATGGATCCGGCGAATCACACCCACAGAGTCCGTCTGACCGGCAGTCTGCGTACTTCGCTCTGATGGAATGGCCAACCCGCTCTTGGGTCACTTGGTTGTTGTTCAGAGTTTTTTAAGGTGAATCTATACAAAAGTGTTAGCATGCTCTTAAAAGTTTGATTGTCAGTCTGTAAGTCGATGTGGTTCAGTTTCTCTCAGCTCTGTTTCCTCTCTGAGCTGCTCTGTCAAAACTCACGATTCCAATTGTCCTGAATCTCCGACACTCATGTATACAAGTGTCTAGCCTCTCCACCTGTTCCACTCTCCACATGTTCTGCCACGGCCACTTCGTCCCGTCAGCTGCTTTAACACCTCCTCTTCAAACAGCTGTGTCCCATGCAGGCTAATTTGGGAGAAAGTTCACAAACCACGCCCACATCCTCCAATGTCAATCATATCAGTGAATCCCCAGCTGAAAACCATGGCTACGGAAACTCAATCGTAACAGTCTTCAACAGAGAAAATATCCGGGGAAAATACATTGCTTCTGCCAGAAATCAGTAAAATGATGACTAACTCAAATGACAACGGGTTGCAATGCAGAGGATCACGTATGAACGTGCAAAGGGTCAAACCTCGGAGCAGAGCAGAGCAGTAGAGGATCACGCACGGTGACACTCCTGTCAGTTAAGAACAAGAAACTAAAGTCACGGTTTACACGGTGAAGAGAAAGCTAGAAAAATGTCTCTGTGTGTAGTGAGTCTCGAGTTTGGCTGCAACATTTGGATGTAATGGATGGACGGATGGATGTGATGTGATGGATGGATGGATGATGGATGGATGGATGTGATGGATGGATGGATGGATGGATGGATGTGATGGATGATGGATGGATGGACTGTTGGGCTTCTCCTACCTTCTTCAGGCTGCTGGTGGAGGCGCTGTTAGTCCTGCTGTTGGCCATGTCCGTCCCTTCGTGACCCCCATGTACCATCTCCTGATAGCTAGGGCTTGACACTAGCAAGGTGTACCTAATAAATGGGCCAGTGGGTGTTTATTCCTGAACACGTCACGTGGAAGAAAGTAATGCTGTTAGTCATATGTAACTTTTAGTGGCCCGTGTATATCCTGCCTTAAATTGTGTTTCATTCATTGTGTGCTGTTTATACCATACCATACCATTTTTATTTATAGAGCACTTTAAAAACAACAACATGGCTGACCAAAGTGCTGTACACTCAAAATAGACATAAAAAGACAACACATAAAACCAAGACAATAACAGGGTCAAAAACAGAAACAATTTTAAAAAAATGGAAATAAACCAGTTAAACTAAGGAACAGTTAACAGTTACACATAGTGAGTAACAGTAAGAGTCGGCACCAGGGGGAAACGTTGATCTATTCATGTCCTCTGAACTTTGACCAACAGCAAATGAGACAGAAATAGACAAACGCTCAACATGTTTCATGGTGAAGGTTGTGTGAAACGAGACATGAATCACTCTTAGCTGTCAAAACTATTCCGCCTTAGGACAGATCTATTCAAAGACAAACACTTCTGTTTGCCTCACGTCTGTCGGCACAGATTGATCATAGATGAAGTTCATTTCCAATGCAAATGCCTACATGAACCTAATGCTAATCCATAAATTCTCCCCTTTAATCAGTTTGTGTCTGGGATGACTGACGGGTGACACTCATCCTGCAAAACTGTGTTTTAAGGTCACCTGTTTCTTCTCTGTGACGATGTATGGCATCGCTGGCACTAGCGCCACATTTCAACATGTTGAAAACGTTGCCGTCTGTTCACGGCGGGAGATAAACGAGGTAAATGTTCTCACTGTGTTTGTGAGACTTACACAGCCTGTCGCTGTTACTTCATCCTGGCCATAAACAGGCAGGACCTGTGACACATGGAATTAAATCCAGAGCTGGAGCTGTCAGACACTGCGCTGCCCTCCCTCCCCGGGTCCTAATGGATGTTTGTGGTCCATCAGGCCCGGTTGCCACAGCCTCTGTGTCAGCGCTTTGCAGCGACACTGAAATATGGGCTTTGTCAGATGTGTTAATAAATCCACATCAGGAGAAAAACAGGTCGCTTTGACGTCAGAGGACGACGCGTCTCTGAAGCATTAATCAAATTCCAGTATTCTACAAACCACTGTGCATATTTTGAATTAGATTTTGATTTTCAAGATTATGTTACATGGGACAGGCCAGTTTCTAAAGCGAGAAGTAAACAATTCTCAATCTGTCAAACAAATCTTCTAATCTGGTTTGATGAGCAGGAGGAACGACACATTTTTTGGTGAAACCCTGATTTCGGTTCTGTCAGTGGGTCGATAAAATCACTGACTGTGCTCAGTCGGGAGGTAACGAGCTCGGAGCAGCTGTGCTCCGTAAGCACAGCGTCACCAGATTACGTTGTGTTCTTCATCTCTGCTTTGTCATGCTGCTCTGCTGTGATGGACAGGTAGATACGAGATTAGTGTTTAGCAGCGGTCTATTGGATTTTAGCGAGGGGATGGAAATCCAATTACCTCTGGGGTTTATCAGATGCTGGGCTGTGTGAATGTGGGATAAGCTACTTGAGAGCGAGGACATTTGGAGTAGTTTTAAATGAGATAAAACACTCTGTTTAATGCCACGGGGTTGTGGTTGCCTTCGAATGAGCTGCAGCTACAGATGGAATGAACTGGTCGTCACAGAGTCCACTGGGTTTCTACAGCAGCTCAGAACAGACTGACATCAGTAACACGCATTACTCTCACCTGTTTGGGGTTTTTTCTAAAAAAAGATGACAACTGAACACTTTTTGAACCGGTGCGAAAAGGTTCGTACTGTCTTCAACAAACTTCGTACATTTACTGTTGTTCTTTTTGTGGACAGGTGTAGGTTTGTTTACCATGTTACAATGCAGTTTCCGTAGGCGTGGTTTTTAGCTCAGGGAGTCACTGACTGACATATTCGGAGGATGTGGGCGTGGTTTGGTAAACTCTCATCCGCGGAATATGAGACAACTGTGTGACAGACGGTGGGAACTGAGACACGAGGAGCGTTTGATGCCGAGAGAGCTCAACAGAGACAGGCACAGCTGACAGACCTCAGCCACTGGTCTACAGACAGAAGCATCCAACTTTTAGCTAGCACGCTAACGTTGTTGTATATATTCACCTTAAAAAACTCTGAACTACATCACCCAGTGACCCTAGCGCGGGGTGGCCGAATCATTGGAAGGAAGAGCACAGGCCGCCGGAGAGACGGACTCCTTGGCTGTGTCTGGTCGGATCCAGAACCAGACGTGTAGTGGTGAGTTTTGCAAACACATGCCTTCATCCTCCGACCGGATAGAGCAAAACACATCACCCAGGGCTAAAATAGAACATAATTCAAGTCCTGAACACACACGCAGGGTCCAGACAGAATTAAGTCACGGGGGGTTGTCTTGGTAGCTTAGAGAACAGGCTGAGGGCTAAGCTAACCTGGACCTCCATCGGTAACAACCTTGACATGTTTCAACCAGTCCTCAGAAGGGTCACGTGGTGTCGAAACATGTCAAGGTAAATAAACCCACGTCTGTCTACAAAAAAACAACCGTAAATGTACTTTTTGACCCATTCGCTTCACTTCTCTGCATCTTTGGTCACGTCTTGTGGAACTTGATGCCCGGTGTTTTGAGGAGGGTTTCCTACCAAACCCTGGGGCAACAGCCACTTGTTCATGTCTCAATACCTGCATTACATGCTGATGTTCAGTGGCCAAGATATTACTGCAGGAGACAAAACGTTGACGATACCTGACCTGACCTGACCTCTACCCGTCTAGTTTTATGAATATTAAGCCTGTAGTTTTTGCATAGTCCTGCTCTCTGAAGATGGGAGCCATCACTTCACTTTAATTATTCCGCATCGATTCGTGTGGACTCCGGTTGAAGAGCACGACGTAAAAGTAAGAATGCTTTATCCTGTCGAGACTTGAGAACTACTGAATGTGCAAAGACAAACTGTCTGAGGGGCTGGCTCTTGAGCTTTTAATCCAAAATTCACATTCAAAACTTTGAAACTGAAAATTGGCTGCATTCGAGTGAATCTAATTCAGCTGCAAGACGGATCAGTTGCCTGGAAACAGGGTGGGTGCTGGCACCGGCATTTAAGCCACGTTTAAAGGGAAGCCATGTAAAAACAACATGGGGACAATATGGTAGCGGCATGCATAGCACCAAACAAAAATAAAAGCATAAAAGTGTTTCCTGTTTCAGCGAACTGAGGACCCTTTAGCGAACACTTCACTTCTGTTTTTAGACGTGACGTTGAGTCATCAGACTTAATCTGATCAAAGTGGAACATCCAAAAAAAGCTGAGTATCGTCTATGGCATCATTCTGAATCCCTCTTCTCAACATCTTCTCATAAAATGTGAAATAATAGTTTAGATAACATTTTGGAATAATGTGCCATAGGGAAGCGACTTCAGTGGGTTTTTGTTGCGTTTGGAACCAGAACTGCCTTCGGGTAAAACTACATCTTTGACTTCTGTGACACTTTGGCCTCTTTGTTTTTTTATTTACTGATGTGAACTGAATAAATGAGGCCGGAGTGGGAATTAAAAATGCTCTCACAAAAAAAAAACCCCAAAAACAAAGTGATCTTTAGAAGAAACTGAGACATGGATAAACATTGTGACAATTTAGGACAAAAGAAAGAAAAGGAAGGGGACGGAGGCTGCAGTTATTCTGTAACTGAATAAGAAAAAAAACCAAGAAAGAACAAACTAATGAATAATATATGTGAACAATGTTTGGCTGTTTCCATCCAAATTAAGGACAGAAACAATAGCTTCAATAATACATTTGGATTTGCAATGAACTGGGAGTATATTTCTGTGGTGTAATTAGGTGTCAGGTTCACAGAGAAGACTTGATTATCCTTTATGTTCTCAGAATATCAATGCACGTGCCTGGATTGATGAAATCTTTGGTGTTTGACAGGACGTCGCCACGTGAAAAGCTTTTTAAGTCATTTCCTTAGACAGTGCATTCGACGACATATTCAATCCTTTCATTTGAAAACACAGGATTTCTGAGAATGTGCAATGTAGACGATGGTCTCCGAGCACCAGGCTGACGTGAAGGTCGTCTCCGGAGTCTGAGTCCGTGTCTGTTGAAACTCAGTCACAGCACATACATGATCCCATATGAATTATTTATATGAAGCCTGAATGAAACACGAGCGCATATGCTGCATATGTAGAGAAAAGTAGAGAATGCGACAGGAAACCTGAGATTATAGCAATACTTTATATTCACGGATATGATTCATGTAGTGTAGCATTTCCTTTAAAGGTCTGTCGTATAATATTTAAAGTGCCGTATTCTCCGCACAATAAAACACACCTGAAAACCCTAAATTTCCAGTCCAGTCGATGGAAGAAAAAACCACACGCCTTGGACACCTGAAATCCTTTAATTTTCTCAAAAATCGACAGTGTGCCTTATGTCTGGATTTATTCTGGTTTGTGCTTACTGACCTCGAACCGATTTTATGTGGCACACGACGCTAAAAAATCTGTCAAAATGTTTTACGTAGTACGGTACGACTTTGCCGCACCACCTGTAGGAGCATTACGGTAATCAGGAGCCTCGCGGAGTGATACGTACTGGGCCGTATCACTCCGCGAGTGACACTGTCGTGTGTATCACGTATATGTGTCACATATCCGGACATGTGCCACATATACGTGATGGTATCACTCGCGGAGTGATACGTACTGTACCATACTGGGCCGTATCGCTCCGTGAGTGATACGGCCCAGTACGTATCACGTATATGTGATTGTATCACTCGCGGAGTGATACAATCACATATACGTACGTGATTGTATCAGTCAGTGGAGTGATGCCCATACAAAGCGACACAGAGACATGCCCACGAAGCGGATTTCAGACTCACCAACCAGAGACACACCTCCACTCGGGGCGGATTAACCAAAGAACTCCAACCGCCAGACACCAGCACTAACAGGCCGAATAAAGCCAACTCATGAGCCGCACGGAAGCACCGGACGACAGAAGGCAAACACACTCACCGAGACATGAGGCAACGCCGGACGAGCCACGCCACCACCCACCCGTCCCAGTACCATCCGAGCCCCCACGAAAGCCGGAACCACCACCGAACAGCCAAGCAACAGCAACGAGACCGAACCGGACAATGACAAGAGGGATCCGGACCCGCCGGTGCCGAAACCACCAAACTGCCAAACAAAGACACCGAAGGGGAAGAACCCAATGGACCCACAGGAGAGGAACGAGCCCAAAAAGTGAGTGTACGGTATTGTTTTGTATTTTATATGTTTCAACTGAACAATGTTGAGAGTTATTGTGAATGAGTTGAATAGAGTTTGACTTATCTGACTTTTGCGTCGCTTAATGTGCCTTATAATCCGGTGGTGCCTCATGTATGGAAAAAGATCATAAATGGATCATGTTTTGATTGTGCCCCTTATGGTGCCGAAAATACGGTGATTTATCGGGATCGAGTATCTGTCACCTTACAGTGAGCTGTTTTTAAGTGCAGGGCTGCGCTGCCGTGTTTCTGCTGAGGTTTTCATTATCCATCATCCAATGATAAGGCGCATTACCAGAACCTCTTACGTTTAATATGGATCATGGGAAATATCCTTCATAATGTCACCAGAAAGCGTGGAACGAACAGAACAGTAGCTCCGACAGGTTTTATTCTTACTGTTATTAGTGTTCTATGCAGTAGCAGTACTAGCAATGTTATTATCATTATTTCATTATTTTATTTCTTGGAGCCGGACAATCGGTTCCCCAGTGGCCAAGCGGTGGTATTACAACTTAGTGTTACTTCTGCATTGGCCTCAGTGAACAGCCCCGGTCGGTGCCCCTTGGACCAGCATGATAAAAAAAGACTTTTTTTTTTTTTATTCAAAGCCTGGACATTTTTGAGGAGCGTCCTAGTGGCTGTCAGTGGCATTACACATCCAAATATAACCACCTATAGGGGGTGCATTAGTATATGCCATAGGTTACCTGCAAATGTGTGAAGGCAACATTCATGTGTTATGAATACAGTGGTGCCCCGGCTAACCAACGAAAATTTTGGCTACTGAAAATTTTGGCTACTGAATTTGGCTACTGAAAAAAAAGACTGCCAAAAATTTGAACCGGCTAACAATAAAAATTCGCTCAACGAAAGAAGATAGACCCGGAAGTGAACTATCACGCAGATGTAAACAGTCAACACAATAACGTGAAAGCTCCTACGGGAAGTAATAGGCCGCTAACCACCAGTAGCTCGATGTCTGTGCTACAGAGCTGCCTGCTCCTTAGCAGTGCTGTGGCCTGGGTGTCAGGCTAACAACACTCCAGTGGTGTTAGCCGCCTCCAGGGCACTGTTAGCTTATGATGGCAGAGGCTCCAGCTGGACGGAGAGCCTCTGTCTGTGTTAGCTGGCTAGGGAGTGCCATTAGCTTACGACTGCAGAGTGCCAGAGTGCCGTGCTCCGGAGTGCCGGCTCCAGCCTGTGCCTTTGTTAGCCAGCTAACACAAGTGTTGCCTAGCCAGCTAACAACACAGCCGGAGCTGTGTTATTAGCTAACAACAGTAGCCGTAAACACACTGGAGCTGTGCCTAGAGCCGGCAGCTCCGGTGTCTGGAGTTGTTTACAGTTATGGACGTGTGCAGTGTCCACGGACACACGACTAAGTCATAAACCACGGTAAGAATACATTCTAAATCATTTTTAGAACCAATTTCATTCATTCAGCTTCAGATAATTAACATAACTTCCTTTTCAAACAATAATAATGAATAAATGTGCAGGTAGGGGTGTGTTTACATACTTTATATGGGAGTTTGTCGTGGGTCCAGAACGGATTAATTGGTTTTACATGTATTTTTATGGAAAAACGCTTCGGCTAACGATTGATTCACCAACAGAACGTGACGCCAGAACGGATTTAATTCGTTAGCCGGGGCACCACTGTGTAAATAATACATAAATGTTGATTTTTTAAAGTGAGGGCCTTATTTATTTCATCCAGACAATAAAAGAGTCCAGGTCCTAAACTGGCCTGATGCCGCTGGTGACGTGTGACCCATCGGAAATGTTTGGTGCATCGTGGAATGCACAGTTCAACAGAGGAGACCCCAAACTGTAAAATCTCACATGGATGAAGAATGGGGAAACAGGCCCGTGTTGTTCGCCCTCCTGTTGTCCTCGGGTCAAAATGACCCGCCACAGGGAGGACACAGAAAATGAGGACAACAGGAGGGTTAAAGGTGATCCCGTGTGATGTAGCAGGTGAGGCTGGCGTTCACAACTTAAGGCCAAAGCTGCATTTTCACAAATCACAAACTGTGTCTGAAAGAATCCTGGTGGTTCTGCTCCAGGTTTGGTGAGTCTAAGGCTCGTTGTTTTGAGTCCAGACCAGGCCTAAGGCCATATAAAGAGAGAATAAAAATGCTAAAATTGTCCTTTGTCAAGTTGAGAATAAAAAAAAATGATCCTGAATTTAAAAGTAGGTTGGATTTTTCTAGAATGCGTAGCATCCCTTTCACCACATTAAGAAATTAAAAAAGGGAGAAATTATGCATCTGTGCTCGAACTGAAGTTTCCCTCAACTTTCCCCTTAAGTCGAGGACAGACTCGGAAGCCGACTTCAGCTTGGCTCCACTTTTTCACCGGCATCACATTCACAATAATGTCCATAACCGTTGTTTGGTATATTGTCTATTATCAATGTTGTTGTTCAGTTTCCGCCATCATTGTTAGTATAAAATGTCATTACAATGGAACAGTCGTCCGTTACCTATGGTCGCACCACCATGATGTAACATGTCATTTTCAATTTTTCTTATAAGATAGTTGTTAAATAAGGTTTGAGTCCAAAGTTGGCTGTTAAATATTTTGGAGAATGAGAAATCATACTGATAAGACATGGAGGTGGGATTAAATATATTTTCTTCTTCCCTTTCAGGCAGAATTGGAGCTTTTTCTTCTTTTCTTTTTCTTTTTTTTTTTTACATGTTAGTATTGCATGGCATGACACGAGCCACGTGATTGGTTGCCTCTCTTGTTGCCGTTGCCTGCGATAAATTTGACATTATATCTCTTTGTGCTTGAGTCTTGAACTTGATTTTCAATTAAACAGTGTTTTAATGTTTTGCAAATCATCGCATTGTGTTTTATTAGATTTAACAAGATGGCTCAACTTTTTTGACCAGGGCTCGACTTTAAAAACCATACGTTAGCTTCCCCCGTATTCCCACCTGCCTGTTGCACCTTCTGATTAGTGGTTTGATTAATACCATGACAACTGCTGAATGGGGGGGGGGTCCTCCTCCTCCTCCGAATGACGTCACCACGGAAACGGAGCATGTGTCGTGAAGCATAAAAAGAAAGGTACAATTACAGTGTATTGCCATCCAGTTCTCTTTGACCAAGGGAGCAGGTTTTATCTTGACTACAGCTATAGGGTA
>JAQQAE010021017.1:0-10555 GCA_029823295.1 Pseudamia nigra | reverse complement strand
GAGGAGACAGAGAGGAGAGACAGAGGAGGAGACAGAGAGGAGACAGAGGTGAGACAGAGAGGAGACAGAGGAGGAGAGACAGAGGGGAGACAGGGAGGAGAGACAGAGGAGGAGACAGAGAGGAGACGGAGAGACAGAGGTGAGACAGAGAGGAGACAGAGGAGGGGAGACAGAGGAGACAGAGAGGAGAGACAGAGGTGAGACAGAGAGGAGACAGAGGAGGAGACAGAGAGGAGACCTTTCTGGGATGCCTGACTCTCCCATAATAATTTTGTTTTTCAAACATATTCCAGCAGTTAGCGTCACAGAATTTAATTGGTAACGCGCAAAAGAATCATTTGCACTGCAAAAAAATAGAATTAGCTGATTCTTTTGCAAATAGATAACAGCTCATTTGAAAGGTTTTTGACTGCTGTGGGTATATGAGGGTTAAAAACATGGCAATGGTAATAAAAACCCAACTGTTAAACGGTTCCGTCTTCACATGAATGTCTCAGAACATTTGAAATCAGGAGTCAGGATGCTATTTATTCTCATTTGTTTCCAACTGCAAGCAGCACAGAAAAAAAATGAAATTTCCCTCTCCCACTAGAGGCTGCAGCACCAAGGTGACACCACCTTTGAACAGTGGGGGGAAGCGGAGGAAGATAACGATGGGTTAATGGGTAAATGAAGTTTGGTCCAGAGCAGACGGTGGTGCTTCTGGATGCTCTTCACATTTGTCTTCCTTACATCATACACATTTAACTTGCATTCGTGGATTGAACTGTGTTCACGCACAGTGATATGTGGACGTGGACGCTCATGCACTTATTTCCACTAGAGAATCAGGTCTGTTTTTAAAGGTGCTGACTACGATGTGGTGAGATTAGCTAATAGCTGATTGTTTATGTCAAACCCATATGAATGATTAAACAGGCGACCGGCCAGTCAACTCAGCTTACAACCTCACAGTTGTCAAGCTAGTACGTCTGTTCCTTTCTTACCTGTACCGGATGTTGAATGAATCTAAAATGCAGACTCTGCAGACGTCCTGTGGTTACATAAGCTACAGTTGCGAGCGCCGTCGTAGCTAATTCTGCGACTGCTCAACTCCATAGTTGAGTGTGAGCTCATGCTCCTGTGAGGATGTGTGCTGTGCTGGCCGGCAGCAGCTCACCTGTCTCATTATTTACCACGGACCACTACAAATGATTGGCTAAAGCTAGATTCCAAACATCATCGACTGCACCTTTTTTTTTAATTTATTTAATTCGAACCAGAATTTAAAACAAAAGGAAAGAACAAAAACATTGGCATCAATAAGACTCATTGAAGTTGGAAAAGGTTGTAGGATGAAGTGAAACACTTATCTAGTCCAAACCCTTTTTTTTTTTTTACCAAATTTTAAATCAGTAATGCAAAGTTAAAACTTTGGCAGCTTCACATAATAGTTAACTTTTACATCATTACATTTTAATATTTAACACAACACAAATCACTGTAATACAAAGTAGAGACTGTTTTCAACAAACCTCTTAAATGATTTAACGCCTGAGGATCCCAAAATCACCAGCATCCAGTTTTGACCTCTGACCTTCCTCCTGATTCTCTGACTCTGTTGATGATATTATACCCTGTAGATGGTGCATCTTACACATTTTACACTGAGGAACACTTCTGAAATTGTTGAGTCTAATTCTCCTAAAGTTGGTTTTGATTTGTACCATTTACTTTCGCAGCCTTTTGTTGACCCTGTTCCAACTTTTTTTGAGAAATGTTGCCACCTTTAAATTGACAATAATCTAATATTTAACATGAAATGATAAAATGTCTCAGTTTCAACATCTGATATGTTGGTTATCTTCTACTGGGAATAAAATAAGGGTTTATGAGGTTTTACACAGCGTCTCAGCTTCAGTGGAGTTTAGTTTATAAGAATGTGAAAAACATCAGACTTCTGGATGGAGACACTGCATCATTATGTACCCACAATTCCAAATACAACATATTCTACCAGAGGCGTGTTCTCAGATCACAGAGAGCCGACCGGTCGCTCTCGCCGGGTGTTGCAGGCCACATTTTCATTTTAAAGACGAGAGACCATTTTTCCATCTTTGGTAAAATATCATCTTTCTTACTCCGTCAGGACGCCGTCATCTTCCTCACGTCTGAAATGATATCATCATCTTCCTTATCTCTGGAATAATGTCATCATCTTCCCCCATCGTTGAAAAATGATCCTCATCTTCCGCATTTGTGGAAAAATGTCATCTTCTTCACATCCGGTATAACATCATAATGTTCCTCATCTCTTATTTGGACGGCAGAGCAAACCGAGCCTTCAACTCAGGCCAGACTCACTAAATATTAACGTTATGCTTTAATCCATTAAAAAATCATTTCATACATATTCATATTTCACTAATTCCTGTTGTTGCTTTTGCTTGTGTTAAATAAAATGACTCATTTGCATTTAAAGTCAAGTTTCTTGGTTATTATTGACTCAGTTTTGAAGGGTTTTCTCCAAACTAAACAGCAGAGTCTGCTTGTGTTAAAACTAAACAGTGACAATGTGACTAATAGACATGTATGAGTTCTTAAAGGTTAATCCAGGCATTAATTAATGTTCTTTTATCAATGAAAGCACATTTACAGTTGCAAATGTGTACAACATTTACAACATAGCTGTGAACTATTAGCACCGAGTCAGGCTGGGATAAGAGCTTCCGTGGTGGGTGGAGTTAACTGACATGTTACTCAAAAGTATTGTCATCTTATAATTATAACGACTCAAGTCGGAGTAGAAGTCTTTACACCCCAATTTGTGCTGATCTATGAGATGTGGATCTGTGTGAGGGCCTACATAAGACCTGGCTTGATGCACCCCCCCCCGTCTCAGCTGCCTGCATCCTGGAGGCCATGTGTAGAGCTCCGGCTCTTCAATTTCTTACTTTGCCTTTGTTTTTCCCACAATAAATGTACTTTTCCTTCAGTGAACCTGTTTGCTTCCCCCCATGCTATGACCCTTCAACCCGTCGTAACTAAGTACTCCTGAAAATATTGAGTAACCACATAATGAGAAATTTATTTTAGCCTTATATACTCTACATTGTTCATAACTGTTTATTTTCGTTCATCTTTTTGGTCCATGTTTTCTTATTTTGTTAATTTACGTCAGCATTTTTGCTCATTTTCTCATTTATTTCAGTTTATTTGTTGCTTAATTTGTCTCTTTTGTTGATTTACTTGATCATTTTCCCCTTAATCCTCGTGAGGGTCGAGGGCGCTGGAGCCAATCCCAGCTGACTTAGAGCGAAGGCAGGGTACACCCTGGATGAGTCCCCAGTTCATCGCAGAGCTGACATGTACAGACAGACAACCATTCACACTCACATTCATGCCTATGGACAATTTGGAGTGACCAATTCACCTCGCCCCCTAGTGCATGGTTTTGGTTGTGGGAGGAAGCCGGAGAACCTGGAGAAAACTCCGCGCAGACATGGGGAGAAAAGGCGACTCCACGCAGAAAGGCCCCGCTGGCCAGCGTTGGGATCAAACCAAGACCTTCCAGTTGCGAGGCACGAGTGTTACCCACTGCACCACCGTGTCACTCCTAATTCCATGTATTCCTTTTCAGATAATTAACATAATTTCCTTTTCAGATAGTAATAATAAATAAACATTTTTTTTCCAGATACCTTACGTGCACATACGGGTATGTATGTATGGGAGTTTTCTTGGGTCTTGGAATGGATTCATTGGTTTAACATGTATTCTTATGGGAAAACCGGTCCTGGGTCACAAGTTTTACACTTTATGAACTCGATCCTGGAACAAATTAAACTTGTAACCGGGAGTTCCACTGTACTCTCATATTCACTCTCATAACTGAGTAAAAGTCCTCATCAGTCCTCACCGGCCATGGGATGCACAAGGCCATCGCAGTCTCTCCAGTGCAAACGATCTTGTGCCAGCTTCTCTCCAGGTCAAGTCTCAGGCCTTGAGTTCTTTTTCCGTTGACCTCCTCCAAGTTGTTCTAGGCCTTCCCCATTGTCTTTTCCCTTCTGGTGTCCAGAATAGACCCTCTTCAGCAACATCACCGGGGTCTTTCCTCAGTACGTGTCCGGTTCAGGTCCATTTTCTCTGGGTTAAACTCAGCACAGTGTCTCCTTGGTTACAAATCTTGTGCACTTCCTTGTTCGTCACTTTCTGTGGCCATCTTATGCCCAATATAATGCATAATGAATAATGTCATCTTTCTCTGTTTATGATGAAATTCAACAGAAAGTAGAATTTCATGATTTAGAAATGCAGCTTTATTTTGAACGGGTATCTTCCAAACCGAACTGTGTCTGATTTCCAATTGTCTTTCTCATGACACACTTGACACTCTGGAATCAGTGGGACTTTGGTTGAGAGTCGTTCACAACTTCCTTTTGACTCATTTAGGCTGGAAACACACTGATGTAATTGGACCCGTTAACGTGGCTTCACGGCTGCGTGCCGTCAGGAGAACCACTCCACTGCTCCCGAATGAACTTCTGGGAAACTTAATGACACCGAGTAACACCTGTGCTCTGCCTGGTTTTACGAGCCAAAATGTCTGCACAGAGTCAGAGCTACTTACCTCCCAGGTGGAGCACAAACTGCCTGATTCAGTAGACATGTACACAGTCAATCAAGTCTGGACACACCTTCTCCTAAAGTGTGAAACTGTGAAAGAATGTGAATGAAGTAGTGAATGAGGTAGATTGTGTGACATGGAGTTACAGACATAACATTGGATGTGCCAGAACTTTCTTCAGCTCAATGCAGACAAGACAGAAGTAATTGTTTCCAGCTCCAAAAATGAAAGGTCAAAGGTCAGTCGCCATGTCATTGAACCTTACAAATCAAGCCAGAACTCTTGGTGTAATTATTGGCTCAGACCTGAATTTTAACACACACAAAAACTGTTCCTAAGTCTGTCTATTACCGCCGGAAGAACATCGCTAGAATCAAGGGTTTTCGCTCCAAACTAGACACAGAAAAACTTGTTGATGCATTCATTTTCAGCAGGTTAGATTACTGCAATGGTGCCTTCACAGGTCTTAACAAAAACTCAATCAGCTGCAGCTGATCCAGAAACCTGCTGCCAGAGTCCTGACCAATACCAGGAAACTGGACCACATCACACCGGTCCTCAAATCACTACACTGGCTTCCTGTGAGTCAAAGGATAGAGTCAAAATCTTGCTCCTGGTACAAAGCACTGAATGGCCTTGGACTGAACTCCATCCTAAACCTGCTAGTTCCCGATGAAGCATCCAGAGCCCTGAGGTCATCAGGGACAGGTTCACTGTGTGTTCACACAAGCAGAACCAAACAAAGTGAAGCAGCATTTAGTTCTTCTGCTCCTCACCTGTGGAACAAACTTCCTGAATACGTGAGGTCTGCACAAACTGTCGGCTCATTTAAATCAGGCCTGAAAACATTATTGTTTCTGCAGCTTTCTCTTAAATATTTCTCAGCATTTTTTAATAATTCTATTTTAAGCTCTGTCAATTTTAATGTATGTTTGATTAATGTATGTTTTATGTTTTTATATTATGTTATATGTTTTTAATCAAATTGTCTTTCTTTTGTTCTGTAATTTTCTTAATGTATTTCCATGCATTTTGTAAAGCACTCTGAGTTGCCCGTACAAATAAACTTGCCTTGCCACGGTATGAAGAATGACACAGTAATCCTTCATGTGGTTCTAAATTGACATTATTTTTGAGCGTTATTTGACTGCTTGAAGACGGGTTGAAAGCGTAACCTGTCTGTTTCAGAGCACAGGTTTGATGGGGATAATAATCCTCAACGTCGTCCCCTTTGTTTGACTGGTGACTGAGGAGATGAGGATCATTATATCTTCGATGAAGACAGACAGAATTGATTAGAGGTTATTACAGAGTAAATCCAAGTGTTTACACATTTCAAAAGCTAATGTCTTCTTGTGATAGAAACATCCTGCCTCCCCTGGTTAAATCCTTAAAGAAAAATGTCTGTGATTTGTCCTGATTGGGTTACATGGTTGCTGTTGACTTTATTTTCGGTTCCTCATATGATAGAGAGGTCAAAAGGAAAAAGAAATGAAATCTGTACAGTTACGTAAGTAAAGAGTAAAGATGGAGGCCTAATCCCATTTCTAACTTTCATCCCTACTCCTTGAAACAGAGCTGCAAGGGCAGGGGGTTGAAACGGGATGACCCTTCGATACCTCTGATGTCATCAGCAGTCGTCGTTGGCACTAAAAGCAAACACCACAACTGTGTTTGTGAGAGAATTCACCATGCTGTCAGCAGCTGTTGTTTATTTGGCGGAACCAGTAATTTGTTCAGGGTGGTTTGCCTCCATCTTGCTGGTGATTCAAACAGAATTATGGGAAAATTCTCCTACCTCTCCATTTCAAGCCTGGTCTGGAAAAATCTCCGTTTCGAGGGCTACACAGCCCCTCTGGCTTCACACCCACTGGGACCCTATCTTTCATGTGAGCACAATAAACTGAAGGGTTGGGGTGGGATGAAGGGATTGGAATTGGGCCAGAACATCATTAATTTAAGAAATGAAGGTCAGTCAGTCTGAAAAATCATAACAGCTTAGAATGTGTCTCCGACAAAAGCATCAAACGCTGTGGTGAAACTGTCTGTGACGAAGGCCGTCCCAGGAGATGAAGACCAAGAGCTACCTGTGCTTCAGAGGGTTGGGGTCAGGAGAAGGACCAGAGTCAGGAAACAGGGACCGTCCTCATGAGAGACAGTTTCATCAAAGTACTTCACGTTCAGCATTTTCAGATTGACTGACCTCATAAAGTGATGATGGGCTTTACTAGCTAGTAGCTGATTGTGCTGGATTGATATACGGTAGAAGATTAAATAGTCGACACCTCACAGCCTCACAGTTGTCATTCTAGTACGTCTGCTGCTCTCTGACCTGTACCAGATGTTTGTCCTCAGACAGCCTGTGGGATAAGGTACAGTCGCCAGCTCGCTAACAGCTACAGCTCTTTTGTGCTGTGAGGTTGTATGCATGTTGACTGGCAGGTCACCTGACTAATCATTTATATCGGTCCACCACAAACGACCAGCTACTAGCTAGTTTTCCAACATCGTAGCTTGCACCTTTAACGGAGTGGTGAGTGTTGTATCGAATGATGGAGGTGTGTCCTATCTTTTGACTGGCAGTGCAGCTAATTTTATGTTGGCTCAGTGAAACCTTTGAAGGGCATCTGAGGGTAATTTTTTTTCTTTTTAATTTCAATTTTTCTTGTGATAAACAAGAGGGATTTTATACAAATATGTGTATGAATGAGCTTGAGTGATAAGACCAAAAATGTTCAAACGAAAATAACTGGAATGTTAGCTGCCACCATTATCATGATGAGTGTTAAATCATTATTTAATTTTTAGATTTTGATGATAAATGTTTAATTTTGGTCCTGAGTGAATGGGGACAAACAGGTTGGAAAAGATTTTAAAGGTGTAAAAAAGAAAAATGATTTAAAAAAAAAAACAAAAGTGATGCAACAGGATGAAAGTGACATAAATGACACAAAAAATGTAGAAGACAACAAGATTTATGGATTGTTTTTAAAAGACAAAGATTAGACTAATGATGCGAGAATAAAGATGAATATTAGAGATAATAGAGGTCAGATTTGATGAGAACAGAAGTGAGAACAGGCTCGAAAATGAGCAGAAATAGGGATGAACATCATCAAAAGCAGAGCTGAAAAACCTGCTGAACAGAGCTGGACACCGTCTCGTCTCCTTTGTCCTCACATACAGTCTGCTAAAGTCCTGAAGCGTCCACTCTGTCCTCCAGTTACATCTGCAGGTCAGCCGGTGCGGCACAAACACACCGAGGCTCAGCATCGCATCAGCGGTCGGACCAGCTGAAGGTCAACGCGACCAGCAGCCAATCAGCAGCCGCCTCGGTCGACCGCTGAGTGTGTGTTACATGTTTTCAGTCTCAGTGGACGGAGCTGCTTGTGCCTGAGGTCAGTAAACACACCACCCACAGAGGAGGGATGTTTACTCTGTGTTTTCGAGGCGGTATCGATTTCATCTGCTGTGTGTCATGTAAATGAGGATTCAATGAATTAATAAAAGCAAACCTTGACGATGATGTAGGAGGACATGTACAAAGAGACCCACTCCGAGCTGGAAAATCCCGCCTGAGGGCATGGCTTCAGGTTTTGAAGACACCACTGAGATGAACTGGTTTAGTGTCACACTCTGAGGACAGTGGGCTTCACTCTGACTGTATATATTATGGACAAATCGGGTCGTCACTTCCTGGATGACATTTTGGAGCCAAAAACAGAATGTAACCATATTTGGACAAATGGTGGTGGCACTACAGGAGTGGAGTACGCCAGGGGACTCATGGGTAAGTTAACGACGTAGCATTAACTTACTGGGGTAGCGGGTTGCCCAGTGGTGCTACTTCAGAGGGTGTCGACCCTTCCTATGCGAGATACGGGCCCAGCTGGCTTCGGCTGTCATCACCCAGTTAAGGCCCCTCACTCAGGGATACGAGCGCCACTGCCTCGTGGTTTCACCACTGTTTTGGAGTGGAGTCCATAAGCTGGTTGGTCTGATACTGTGATACCATCTGGCAATTTTTGCAGCTGCACTGACACCAACGGCTTGTCCTCTCCATTGGATACTGTTAGCAAGGCTGAGAGGGGAATGCTGATGACTGGGCACCCCACGGTCTCCATAACCTTCACCCAGGCCTCCGCCCTGGACAGGTCACTCCAGAAACAAAATGGGAGACAGCAGTTACTCTATCACAGACCAATCCACATTGCAACTACCATAGTCCTCTGACACTGACTGATACCAACAATGCAAAACTTCAAGCACTGACAAACTCATATTACAGTGTTGTTGGTGTAAACACTGAACCACAACTACAGTGGAGTCCTATGCTGTAATGAATAAGTAGAATTTATGAGTCCACCGGCGAATTACCAGAGTGACCTGTCAATCAAATCTCAGCACACACAGCAGTAACTTATCAGAAGATTTGCTGTAATATCTTAATAATGAAGCAAAAAGTTAAAGATGGAGCACATCCCTAATTAGAGGGAACAAATAAAACGGCTGAAACCATGATGACTCAGGATGAACATTTGTTCCCTTACTATCGTCAAGTCCAGTGGCCAACAGCGGTATTACAACTTTAAGTTACCTCTGCATCAGCCTCAGTGAACTGAACCAGGGCCTCAATTATAAAACCTTGCATAGGATCCACACTAAAACTTAGCGTGTGGTGAAAAGCCAAAAACAGCACATGCCAAAAAATATTTTGATTTATAAAACCATACAGCACACACCTCCTGTTTCCTGTTTATAAATGCCAACCTGTCTGAAAGTTTGTGTACCGTATTTTCCGGGTTATATGCTGCTCGGGAATTTTAGTTGCATGAGCCAAAAAATGCCTAATGAAGAAGAAAAAAACGTGTATAAGTCACTCAGGAGAGCAGGTCACATTTTTTCGGGGAAATTTATTTAACAAAATCCAACACCAAGAACAGACATTTCATCTTGAAAGGTATGTTATAGTAGTAATAGAATAGAGAATAACATACTAAAAATCTAGATCAAGCGAGCTTTTGTCCTTCTGCGCCACGGGAGGTTTCTGTCCTCCCTGAGCTCACCTTAGGACACCTGTGTTACCATTTGACTTCTGTACCGCCCCAGTCAAACTCCTCACCTACCACTGTCCCTCGAGCGGGTTGCGGGCGGCCGGCAGCCACGCGCATGACGCCAGAAGTGAGAGCTCGGGGCTCGCCTCCCCCGCCTCACCGGGTGAGTGACGCGCAAATGTGTCAGCGCCGACACGTTCGGTGTTAAGCTGATGGCAGGAGTGGTTATTACCGGTAATGTCTGCATTTTAAATTGTCAGTGATACAGATGCGGCAGATGCAGGTACACAAGCCTAGAGTGCCCTCTGGTGGCGAACACTTGAAATAATTTGTATATATGTCGCTCCGGTGTATTTGTCGCTCCCCTAGCCAGACTATAAAAAAAACCGTGACGTATAAGCTGGAAATACGGTATGTGTCTCCGCCTCACAGACCACCCTGTCACAGACCACCCTGTCCACACCTAGAGTCACCATAAGAAGTCAATGCAAAGTGTCTTATATATTCACAGACACACAAATGAAGCAGCCGCATAAATCATGACGTGAAGGAAAAGCAACTTCAGCAACGATGTGACAAAAGTCATGTTAAATCAAACAAAGGGTCAGAAAAATAAAAAGAACAATTACAGAGTGAATCATATTAATTCAACACCAGAACACAATGCCATAGATAAAAGAGTGGCTGGATTTCAAACTCAGTAAAAAAGGATTATGACTCACAACCTCACAGTGTCTGTTGAACAAAATCAACACAGATACTCTGTCAAAATGAATGTCATGACCTCTGCTTCTTCCTCCGAGTGTTCTCTCCTGTGTGTGTGTGTATGTGTGTGTGTGTGTGTGGGGGGGGGGGGGGGTGTGTGTGTGGGTGTGTGTGTGTGTGTGTGTTATAT